>APFE030562706.1:70038-95180 GCA_000404065.3 Pinus taeda
TATATAACGAATCCTACGTGTCTTGTTCCGGGGGGTCAACGTGTCCGAATCCGACTCTCGAATCCCAAATCCCCGTGTCAGGTGACTTAGCTAAAATATTATTCACCAAGACCTAACTTTGTCTCTCTCTTAATGGTTGTAAAATTAAACCAGAGTTAATCATTTTTTGATCAATTTGCCAAACAGAGGCCAGTGTCTGTCTAATAGCTCATAGGGTCAAGGAAGGTCTCATTAAAGTGGATTCATCTGCACAAACCATACCCAATGATGCTTGTGAATGTGCCAAAACTTAATGTTCTGGAACAGGAGTCAATTAATAATTTGCTATGGATTACTTAGGCATTTTCTGCGAGGCCCTAAGCTCTAAACATTCAGTGAGCTAAAACCTATTGCTACAGGTAGAGCTCACAGGACATGCCAGATTGACTTAAAGGTAGAGCTCACAGAGGATGCCAGATTGATTTAAATTACAAGGGCGGGCTTGTGTCAAGTCAAGCCAGAAATTCAAATTCCTAGGTATTTCTTTCTCTTTTCAAGCAACATTTGAGGAACAATGGGACATGCTTATCCAAATACATGAAAAGAATTTTGGTAAATGGATTTATAAGTCCAAGACTTTAGCAACATGATTTCAAATCTGTGCTAAGCATTGGCTCCCATGCATGTTATTAATTATTGTATGTGCCCTTGGTTACTTCTTTGCGCCAACTTTGATGGGGGGATGGTCTACAACTTTTCATAGATTCAGGAACCTTTAATACACATGGAAGGAATGGAGTGGCTTGGGTATCCACAGAACTCACACTCCAGCCCATCCCTCTATGCTAAGTGGATTGTTTGTGCTCTGGAAGGAAATTGCATTCACATAGTAAAAATTTCTACTCGGACTGAACCTTCAATCATTTATCAATAAACATTACCTTGGACAATTTTAAGATTAAATGTACCTTTCTGGCCCATAGTATATGGAAAGCTTGGAAGGTTATAACGCTAGAACCTCCATATAATCCACCTTGGCATCCCCACAATAAATAACTTTTGATAAATAGCTTGAGCCATGAAAACATATATTCTGGTTGTACCAATTCCCTGCTTGGCAATAGGTATTGACCTGCTGTAGTAACTTACTTCACATTTCCATCCCGTAAAAGGAATCCCTTCCTTGGAGATTAATTACTGTAAACTGTGGACTTCCACTCAACTTGGCAGCTTATGTGAACTGAAAACTTTTTATTCATTTAGAAAAACAAATAATAATATATTGTTTAATCAAACTCTGGTCATTAGTGAATTTTGTTGGGTTGCATATCATTGTCTATACCTAGAATCACCAAAAGTGGCCTCATCCTTTAGACTAGTCTCCAAATGATAAGCTAAACAAAGTTCCATCAATAATTTCGAAGCGTGAGAAGCAACAAGAAAATAATCACTGAGAAGGTAGTGCCCCAAAGACTGAGCCAAAAAACAATCCATCAAGAAGCCACCAACATAATGACAAAAGGATGAAATGCCCACATTGGGATTTGATACAAACTGTTATGATGTACTAATGATCGGGACCTTTAATTTTGGACTTTCCTTGATTTTGGTTTTGGCATGTCATATGGAACTTTACTAGCTAGGTATATTAAGGTCAAGGTTTGAGACTTTATATGATTTTCTTCCAAACCAGTTTTGTAGCCCTTAGTAGCACCATTTTTCGGTTGAAACGCACCATGTATGTATTGTCATCATTAATAATAAAAAGAAGAATTACCCACCAAAAACAAAAACAAAAAGAGGTCTCAAGCTTCCATTCCTAAACTTGAACTCAACCTTTTACCAAATAAACACAAGTCTTCAATAACACATAGAATAATTAACAAGTCCAAAAGGGTTCCTTTGCTTGGGGAGAAACCAAATCAAATAAAACAAAAACAAAAAGAGGTCTCAAGCTTCCATTCCTAAACTTGAACTCAACTTTTTACCAACGAAACACAAGTCTTCAATAACACACAGAATAATTAACAGGTCCAAAAGGGTTCCTTCACTTGGGAAGAAAACAAATCATATAAAACAAAAACAAAAAGCGGTCTCAAGCTTCCATTCCTAAACTTGAACTCAACTTTTTACCAAATAAACACAAGTCTTCAATAACACATAGAATAATTAACAGGTCCAAAGGGTTCCTTCGCTTGAAGAGAAAACAATCAAATAAAAAAAATATCACCAAAAACTCGCTCGAACTCAGGTAAAAGTCAAGGACTCCACATAACTCCCAAAAATTTTGGAACTCAACAAAAATTTGGTTGCAAATAAAAAATTCTACAGAAGCAATAAGTTCCAATTGACTCAAGAGGCACTCAAAACAAGACATTTTCACACAAAATGTGAGTACTGGAAAATAAATTTCGTCAATTTTTGCAGACGTTGCACTCGGAAAGCAGTAGCCTCAGTCAATCCCTACTACTACACAAATAATTGTCATGTTTTTTAGTTTTTAACGCAATCAAATCCAGTTAATTTATTTATTTTATCTTTCCATGCCAAAAATTCGCTCCACGACCCATTTCATTTTGGAATGTGATGCTTTCAGAAACATCAGGGACAATTATGGCAATATGTTCGCATCGGTCCCTTGGCTTTGTCTTTTCAGCAAGGTGATTGTTAGAAGGTTGGGTTAGTTAATCATTAATTTGAATAAGAAAATGGTTGAATTACAAAAATCGAAAAGCATGGAGGTTGGTGATCCCATAAACTATTTTTAGTCTCATGGACGTTAAAATATCATTCATCCACTCATTAAAACAATGTACCGTAATCAAATAAATTTAAAAATAACTCCATGATCATCCCCAACCAGAGAAAAAGATCCATCGTATGGAGCTAATAATTAATGAAAATGACATCGTATCTCGGTCGCAGGCCTCAGAATTATATATTGACAAACAACATATACCATCAACATTATCATTGATATTTTATGTCACTATATTTTCCATCACATCATCGCTTGACACTGCATGTCGTGCAATCGTTGTCGAAACATTATCTATAAACCGAAGTGAATAACATTTTTTGTGGGTCATTTGGTGGAGAACTTAGAGGTAATCATCAATTCAGCTGTTCTACCACAAACTTTACTAGTGGATTGTCGAACCTGCAAACTCTTTTATTTGTTTACCAAGATGACCGGAGGAAGAGCCGCAACAGTAGGCAGCAAGGATTTTCCCCATTAGAAAATAGTGAAGTTGCAACTAGTTGCTCTTCTTGGGACGAAGATAAAAATGAAAAAATATCCTAATCGGTCAAAGAATTTAAATTATTTGAGTTGCAACAACTGATGAATGAAGTTGTCTAGTAGCACCCAAATTTAATTCAGAAGCTCAAGGTAACAGGGGATTGTCATGAACAACAAAATGAAGTAATGCAAAATAAGGTAGATAGTGTGAGTTGTTTTCCTGAAATTCAAAGTCCGAGAGTTTTGTTCCTGTCATGTCCCTTCCCAAAAGAATTTGTAATAGGTTTTGTCTCTCCACAATTTTGTACAAATTTTGTTAAGGAAAAGGACTGAAGTAATTTTGACTTAGGAACTTAGGAGAAATGAAGGCCAAATTGATTTGCTAGTGGAAGGTGGGGGCCATCCACGTGGGAAAATGCATTGGGCAATTTGAATTGCCTTGGAGGAAAATCGTATGGCTTTTGGAGGGGCCCACATGGGGAAAAGGGAGGCCCACGAAGTCATTAGAAGGAAGAGTTCCTCACTTGGGGATTCATTCATTCTTACATATCGAAAATCACTTGAATGTTTGCTCGAGCTGCTTAGCTGAGTCAATTGGTTGCTTAGCCACGAATCTCTCAAGCGAGAGTTTCAACCTTACCTTCGGGGGACTACGAGTACCACCCTAGGAAGGCATTTTCAGAGCACTAGGGAGGATTCATATCCAACACATTCATCCACAAACCAATAGTGTGTATTTCAGGGCCAGCAGAGAAGGGAACACGTAGTTGGGGATAGAGCTTTATTGGGTCAACACTTCCTGGAGGAATCTGAAGAGTTGAAGGACTTTAGGAGGTCAGCACTTGGGAGGAGTTTTGGAGCATGTGGGTGCAACAATTGGGGAGTTCAAAACTCGTCCTTGGAGGACAGCGCAAAGGGCCAAATTGAGTAACACGTGGGTCTTGAGGGAGACAGCGATAGCACCAGAATTATAGTTGGGAAGGAAGGAAAATCATAAGGGGTCTCATTCTAGTGATTTGGGGCAGTTTTGGAGAGCTTGCCTAGCTTCATTTAGACAGGCCGAGTTTGCCAGCTTCAGCAGAGGACAAACTCCTTGGGGGTCGAATTTCAGAAGTTTGAACTAGGCCAAACCCTTCCTAGGTTTTGGTGGGTTTTTGCTAAGGATCCGGGAGCTGACGTTTTATAATTTTCTGAGCACAGGAAGCAGTGATTCCAGCGTTTTTGTTCCAGTAGATAGCGTAGATCAGTTCTAGAGTGGTAGTTGGGCAGCTCTCAGATCAACATTTGCTCAATTGGGTTTTGTCATGCTTGTCCTTGGAGACAAGCCCAAGCCCAGGGGCACCATTCCATTCACTGTTGTATTTTCCCTTGATGATTTCATAAAATGGCTTGATAGTTCTCTATTTCCAGCGTTTTCATGGGTGTATGAAGTTTATTTCGCATTTTTGATTGTTGGATTGTTTGTTTGCTTTGTTATCACTTAATTTCCTAGTTAGAAACATCACAGTTCCACATCACTCCTTCCTTGAGAACTCGACCAGGGGCAATGTTGTACTAGCAACATATCCAATCCAATATCCTATAGTAGATCCTCGGGATGCAGAGGCAAAGTTCGATGAAAGAAATGGGAAAAAGGTAAATGAAATATCTTGATCCTAGGATCAAATCTCTCTTCCAAGATCACTCCTTCAAATTGGGCTTTGAACAGTGGCCCTTTACGTGCTCCATTCTCCATTCGTCTTAAAACCCTCTCTACAGGGAAAACGCTCATCATAGAGAATGCCATTCCAGAGAATAGGTAGCCAAATGGTACATACAATACCAATGCCAACTTTCATTGAAAGCAAGGCATGTAATCTAGATGCAGAAATTCAAACGATCCATAGGATAGCTACAATGATAATGTGACCTTTCTATTTGTTGGAGTTGAAAGCTTGAATCCAAATAACAGAACTTGTTAAAGAGTTTTTTGTAAATCTGAGTGATTGTAGGAAGGCCAAATGCATACGCTAAGTCATCTGTTTTGGTCTCCAGTGTTTAATGAAATAGGGGACCTCGTTAAGGAAGACTATTATATTTATGCACTATGTGGATCACCTTCATGGTGATTTTCATTTTAATTAAACAAATAGAGAGGGAATACTTTAAAACGAAAACCAAAAAAACAACAAAATCTGCAAAAAAAAATGCAATCTGAATAATGTGGCAACAAAGTTCATTCAACGCAGCGACAACTTAAAATTAACGGATATCGAATTCAAAAAGGTATGTAACTCCATATTGAACCCTAACAGATGTGGATGGGCTCGAAAGTTTTCTCACCTTGAGAAACTGCCGCTGGGTGGGCTTAGGTGATGAAAATTATGTTAACTAGTTTCTGCCCTATGGTCAACGATGTGCTTCCCATACTTGAGGACTTCTGCCCCGTTCACCGATTGCCAAGTCCATGAAATTCCACTGACGAATGCATCTGGGCATTATGATTATTATTACTGTGATGAGTCTTATTACTACCAGCCCCCACTGCGACTGCTCTCCTCCCATAGGCCCACATTTCACTGGATACCTCAAACTATACGAGGCCTCGAGCTTAGCTGCTGGGAACTGCGGCTTATTATTAAATCTACTAATTTGTTGGTCTCTGTGTAACCTCTCCAACTTTAAAAGCCTGGTAAAACCTCAGTATTAGAGGAAAATATACCTTGTAGAAAACCTGACACCTAAGGGTTTAACGGTGAAATTGTGGCCAAATCCTGCAAAATGAAAATCCACGAATAGCAGAGGAGGAGGCAAGCTCAAAGCTGTGAATGGATCCGAATCGCTTGAACAAATTCCCACAGCATTGAAGCTCCGAAGTCCCTGAATGAAAGTCGAGTAATGATTCCAAAGGTCCATGAGTTTGTTTAGTTAGTTTGAATTACCACAACAATGAAGCTCCGAAGTACCTTGATGAAAGTCGAGTAATGATTCGCGAGGCCCATGAGTTTGTTTAGTTAGTTTGTTTAGGAAAAAGTTTGTTTAGTTAGTTTGTTTAACTTTTTGCAATTTTGGCTGATTGAAAATATTTTAACAGGCAGGGCGGAATTAATAATCTCTTTGTTCAAATTTCATGTGAACAATTAATTTAAATTTTTTTTTATGGGTATTTTAATATTATTGAAAATCTTTCCATCACTTGTTAGATGTCTATGGTGATATTTCTACCCAGGTTCAATTCACTTTAAGGTTTTTTTTAAAGAGTGTTGTTTAATTCACTTTAAGGTTTTTTTTAAAGAGTGTTGTTCAATTCACTTGAAGGTTTTTTTTTTAAAGTGTTGTTGATGACTTAGGTTTATATGAGAAGACATTTCGATGTTTTACAAGAATCACATTTTTGTAGTTGTTTTGAGTTTGAATCATGTCAAGGTAAAGGGGTAAGAGCATGGTCATGGCTTGAATCACAAGGGCTTCGCAGATGACCATAAGTAGAACGCCAAGAAGGAGAAGGCATTGGATCCCGTGGCACCACAATCGGTGGTCACTTGAATCACAAGGGCTCCCCAAACGACCATAAGTAGGATGCCAAGAAGGAGAAGACATTGGAACCTGCGGCACCACAATCTCATGTGGGCCACCCCGAGGCAATCGAGAGGAGCTCAGAGGTTTCCAGTTTTCAAAGCATTGGGTTTGGTATCACCACCTCTGCTTAGATTGCTGGTAGTGGCACCAAGGTTTATCAATATTGTGTAGTGGAATATGGGCGTTGGTGGCCATTGTCTTTTAAGGCCTGAAACGACAGTTTATCAAACAATTTTTTGAAAGATCGTTGGTCTTGACCATGGCTCATGGTGTTGGATTGAGTTGGTCGCTCAGGGTATGAGAGCTGCTACAATGTAGTTGTCCAATTTGCTTAGTTTCTTCCCAAATCTGCAAGTTCTTTGGTTGCTCGCACAGTGTTTGAAGAAACACCTGAATGAGCTAAGTGGGGCAGCACTTGGGCCATTTGGGATATGTTTGTCAAAATGTTTCACCATTATGAAGAGGGTAGGCATGAATTTGTCCCTCACTTCCCACGGAAAAAACTAGTAATTCATGGATTTTCAAATTCATAACCACCCCTTTTCATAATATTTGTAAAACCTCTCTCACAAGGGACTATCTGTATCACGACATCAACAACTAACTAGGTAGCCATGCTTGGTACCAAACTCTAGGAACATATAAGAATTCCAGTTGCGCTTTTGAGGCTTATCTAAAAAGGCAGGATGCTACAAGAGGAAATCCTTCTAAGCGACTATGGCATTCAAAATGAGGCTTTAATCTCCCTCGTTGTAGAATTGAAAGGGGAAGCCAGGGGAGAGGTTGCTCCTTCTACCACCAAGTCAAGAAGCCTTCAAGCCTGGTTCCATCTCTTCAAGTTTTAAGGATCATTCAGGCTTGGGCTTTGTGATTGAGCACTCTCTGGCCACTCCTAGCTTGGAACTAACAAAGGTTGGCATCAATTTGAGGGTTGCATAGTATCTCAATCAAGCAATCATATTTTGTTTCAATGGTTTTTGGCCCTCATCATCTGCCCTCACGGACTGGATCTATCAAAATTGGACTCATAACCTAAAATTGATATTTTTCTCAAAGTTTTTTTTTGTGGCGATCTTCAAATGTCTTGAGGATAAGCAAGAAATCCTTGACCAAGGGTCATGGTTTTGGGGATGAGTTGGTCTTCCTGTGAAGTCATGGTTTCCCAACTTCAATCCTCTCACTATGTCATTGATGACTACTCTAGTATGGGTAAGACTCCCATTTTTCCCATTCACTTTACCCATCCAGATCTCTTAGAAAAAGTGAGCAATTTTATTGGAATATTCATCAAAGTAGATGGGGAAAGACTTTTGAAAGGAATTTTCACCTATGCATACATATGTGTTTAGGTAGATCTCAATGAAGGTCTATTAGATAAAATAGAGCTCAAGTGGATGGGCATTGTGTATTCCCAACCCCTAGACTCTGAAAATACAACTTTTCGATCTAGTAATTACTAACAAGCTAGACACCTTCAAACTGTATGTCCCTTTCCAAAAGGGGCTTCCTTCTTACAGTCATCTAAGTACTCTAGCCACAATTGGAGGGATCTTAAGGAAAGAAAGGGATCCAAAATGTAACACCCCTCCCTTGTGTGTCAAACTTTGCAAACCTAAGCTGAGAAAAGCTAGGTATGATGTGTAATATAAAAAGTAAATACATTATTAATAAATTAATCACTTAGAAAAGCGAGACACCAAGAGATGAGATTCTTGCCAAATCCCATTGGTGAATGGGAAAGGATAATTCTTTCATGATAAAGCTTCTAGATTTAATTATAGATAAGATGGATGGATTGGAGATTAATATCCATCAAGAAAAAACATAAAAGTTGTGCATGAGAGAAAGGCAATCTTTTATGAGGAAAAGCCTCGTGGGAGAGAAAGGCGAGATTTTCTGAGATAGGCCTAGGCAAATGGATAAAAACATCCATAAAAGTGAGGTGCCGCTAATGGAAACCATATCATGAAAGAGGGTATTAAATACCCATTGCATAGATCAATTGGAGGCAGTTGATCCATGACAAGAACCTTGGCTCGGGGGTGAACTGAGGATTCAATTCTAGGTTGGGTGGCGGGGCTCCATTTTCCAAGTGTCGTTCTCTCTTTTGAACTATTTGGACTCACTTGCGTGGGATCTTTTGTACGTTGATTTATTACCCTCTATGTTGTAAATTCCTTAGCATATCAGAGAATTTGCTTGAGTTTTAAATGAACTACATGTGGCATTTATGAGATGATTTTATGGATGCACATAAATGAGGGAGGCGCACCC
Source organism: Pinus taeda (assembly GCA_000404065.3). Lineage (NCBI taxonomy): Eukaryota > Viridiplantae > Streptophyta > Pinopsida > Pinales > Pinaceae > Pinus > Pinus taeda. The sequence continues at coordinate 79,091 of APFE030562706.1, forward strand.
ACACTGGAATTGCTCACGACACATCTTTTGTCGGATCAAAATTTGGTGACCATGAGTTTAGATACAGACCTTGAGGTCCCATGAAATATGGTCCATTCCTAAAGATGAGATTTCTGTCTTCTATTGAATAAAAAACAAAGACAAAAAAGCCGTTACCAACCAGGAAGCTTCTGATGCCTTCCTTTACTAGTGAGCGCCAGTTCCTCTGTACCCACGCCTCGAAAGCCTTGGGGGAAGGCCATAACCCTGTAAATTGGCCAATGAGCCCTCTTTCAGCTAAGTTCAAAGTAGATCTGCAAGAATCTTCAACGGGCAGGGCGACTGTGGGAATGTTGTCCAGTTTCTTTACAAACTTGCACTGAGTTTCGCTTGCTGGGTGTTTACTACTGTCGCTGATTAGATTCCTGAACGCAAGGATCTCTAGTGGAGGAGGGGCCTCAGGGCCCCCTCCTAGGGCCATGGCGATGGAGGGAGTATTCAGGTCACACCAAGGGCTTCTGCTATGCGCGTGAAAGAGGCCTTTTTTAAGAAGTCTGCAATCATAATAACCGAAATTAATCGATTTCGTAGTTGTTGGATTCCTGTTTCCATGATTACTTTGTTAGGTTCCTATACCAATAGGAGTCATAATTTTATGGGTTAGGTTTTAATTACTATCTTTTTTATGTAATAAATTCATTTTCATTTCTCAATGAATAACCATTAGAACTCTTCAATCCTTAAAAAATACAACCTTTGAAACCCATTTCCTTTTTATCTTTCCTAAAAAACAATCCTTGCTTAAATGACAATAAGCTTGAAAATAAAAAAATAAGAAATGAGAGTTAAAAAAAAACACATAATTTTACATTCTGTCGCACCGTGACCATAATATCTCCGCAATTTGAGTAAAAGAAAGATTAAATCTATTTATGAAAAATAGAGAGTATAATGATTCCAAATTATTTCCTCCAAATTTACGAATTTGAATTATTGCCTCCAAATTTATGAAAAACATAGGTTGCCTCCAAATTTTCACAAATCATCACTGTGCAATCCGAATTAAACCATGTGCACAGTTTCAGATTTTTCTATAAATGAAATAGTCATAGCCTCTGTTGCCCTCCTGCACTAATTTCAAAATCATTATCTAGGTCAATCTTGCCCTATAGTGGGCACAGTTTTTTCAGTTGAAGCATCACCAACAAATGTAGAAAAAGAGAACCAGAGTCTGCATTGTCAAAGACTGATATAGAAAAGGGCACAAAGGCCAAAACTGGAGAAAAACTTGAGAAGTTTGCTATTTGGGGCTATGTCATCTTCAATCTCATTTTTCAAATTGGCAATACATGATTTTGTCTCAGATTGGTTGAGTTGAAGCATTTCATATTCTTTTCCTCTACATGTTACACAGTCCAGCATAGGTATTTTTTTTCTTTCAGTTTTATATTCTTGCCCTATAGTGGGTACAGTTTTTTCAGTTGAAGCGTCACCAACAAAAGTAGAAAAAGAGAACGAGAGCCTACATTGTCAAAGACCGATATGGAAATGGGCACAAAGGCCAAAACTGGAGAAAAACTTGTGAAGTTTGCTATTTGGGGCTGTGTCGTCTTCAATCTCATTTTTCAAATTGGCAATACACGATTTTGTCTCAGATTCGTTGAGTTGAAGCGTTTCATATTCTTTTCCTCTACATGTTTCACAGTTCAACATAGGTATTTTTTTCTTCTGATTTTGTTAAATTCAAAACATTTTGAATTTCCAAATGTGGTTCTGATTGCTTCTACGCATATTTTAACTTAGTTACTACCCCTTTGCAATTCTGGGTTCTGAACACCAAAATACATTATTAACATGTTTTGAAGATGCATGTAAAATAGGGTCCTATGTATTGAGGATGTAACCCACCCTAACCAAAGGTGGTTACCATGCTAACCTTGAGTCTCAATGTGTGTATCTATCTATCTATCTATCTATCTATCTATCTATCTATCTATCTATCTATCTATCTATATATTATATATATAATATATATATATATAATATTATATATATATATATATATTATATATTATTATATATATAGATAATATATAATATATATATAAATATTATATATAAATATTATATATATTATTGTGTGTGTGTGTGTGTGTGTGTATATGGGTGACTTCACCTTCTCCAACAATGCAGTGTGGGGGCAAGGTCATTCTTCAAGGTTTGCCTTCAGTGTGGGGCAAGGTCATTCTTTGGGAATTATATATTTGACTGCACACAATTCCGAAAGTCACCTCACATAAAGACAACCATACATGCACTACATGTAACCAAGAAATGCTTAAATGCATAACATGTTTTGGCCAGTCTTGGCCTCTGCCATCAACACTTTCATATTAATAAGCATTGTCACCATTGGATCTAATATGCCTATGATGTTCCCCATCATATGTCAAAATATGCTCAATTCTTTAATTTGAACCTTTGTTGAAGGTTAACAAGAATTCAACTGACATATGGATAACTTGCAACTTACTAAAAAAAAGGATTTAGTATTCGGGATCGAAAGTTGCTAAGAATTTTTGAAAGAGCCAAGGATGGTCTGGAGTCTTGATTTGAAGTAATCTGAAGTCTTGACTTGGAGTATTGATCTGCTCTGAATTTGAGGTTTGTTATATTTTCTAGGGTTTTTGGACAAAACCATAGAGTAATCTATCCCTTGTGTAAAAGTACATTTAGGGTTTTCACTTTTTGATTTATAGGGTTTGCAAATTTAGAAAGGCTTGATAAGAGAATGCCTAGGGTTTTGGACAAAACCCTAGGATGAGATGCTCCCGCTAAAAGAAGAAACCCTAGGTCATGATAATGATGTCTAGAGCAAGAATGTTGATCTATTGGATAACTGCGAAAATATAAGATCAAGAGGGAGTTGTTACTCATCATAAAAGATACGTACTCTATCTCTCTTCCTTTAATATTATTGACTTCTCTAGTAATCTAGTCTCTTTTTATTTTCATTGCTTGATTGTAACTACTCTTTCGTGACCTCATAGAGAGGATTGCAAGAACATGTTGAAGGTTGTATAAGGTTGGAAGAAGTTTTTGACAAGTCCTGGATTCAAAGGGAGCTTTGAATCTTGAAAGGGTTGTGAATGTAGAAGGAGTTTTGAATCTAGAAAGAACTATGAATTTAAAAGAAGCTTTGATTCATAGGGAGTAGTTTAACTCTTATGTATTGAAGTATTATTTTAAAATTATATTTAATGGCTAAAGCTGTGATAGGTATTTGACAAGCCTTTGTCCTAGATGAAGTACATGTACTTCAGGGACAAGCTTGGACACATTAAGGTAAGTTTTTTCAGAAAGAGGGAGCATTAATGAGATAAAAATAAGGGTAGAAGTTTGGCCCAGACTATTGTTGAAATCATACAGTCTCCTAATTTAGAAGATATGGTCTTTAAGGCCTAGTTACTCAGAAGAGTAGGTACCTTTCTATGATTGGAACAACCACTCTATAAGAGTGGGTGCCTCTATCAAGCTCGTTTACTTGTTGAGTGAGCCTTTTGAGACCTTTGGCCAAGATAATGTCAACCATGTGATGTGAGGATTTGTTAGGGTTTTGACCCTATGGTGTGAGGAGTTAAATATGCTCTAGGGTTTGGCCAATCCTGTGTAGTTGGAACTTGGAACATAGATGTTCTTGGAGTTTTGACCTTGGCGATGGAAAACCTATACTAGTTTGTATACAATGTGGTTGAGGCACCGATCAGATCATGGTGACTAGTTGTTGTACCTTAGGCTAGGTAGCCTGTATGATGGTACATAAAGTTGTGGTACCCTAGGTTGAATAGGCTGTATGATGGTACATAGGGTTGGTACCTTAGTAGTAGCCTAGATGGTACCTAGATCCCTGCAAGATGTTGGGTTGGTACCTTGGCAGTAGCCTAGATGGTACCTAGATCCTTGAAAGATGTTGGGTATGTACCTTTGCAGTAGCCTAGATGGTACCTATATCCCTGAAAAATGTTGGGTCGATAACTTGGCAGTACCCTCGATGGTATCTAGATCCGTGAAATAATATGTGTTGGTTTAATGCCTTGGCAATCACCTAGATTGTACCTAGACCTATAGATCAACATGTCTTTTGGATTGGTGTCTCAACAATAGCCTAGATAGCGCCTAGAGTCTTGGAGAAGCATGTCTGTTGGGTTGGAATCATGGCTGTGAAGAAAGAGTAATTATCATTGTGAACTTGGTTGAAGAAACTTTTGGAGGCAACTCTGATGAGCAGGCTCCTCCCAGTATCATGCTCAAATCTTTCTACAATGAGCTTGTTTGGTATTAGGCCTAAGACGAGGCCTTTGGAGTTTTAGCTAGACTATGTATGGAGACTAGTTGTTTGATGGTGAATTGTGATCATAATTATGTTATAGTACCATAGGTTAATGGTATTATGAAGTGTGTAACCTTATTCTTAAAGAAAGATTTTAATAGAGAAAATTTGGATAGTCATTATGAATACCTCCCTAGCTAAGAGGGAGTGTTGATGTAGTACAACCATTCATAGTCCCGAAGATTCCTACTCTCATAAGGTATGGGATGACCACTCTACATCAACACTGCCCCAATGCCCTCACCTGATGTGTCACACTCCAGCACAAAGGGTTGGGAAAAATTCGGTAATGCAAAGACTGGGAAAGTACTCATGACCATCTTGAGGTGCTCAAAGGCCTCTTGCACTGTGTCTGACCAACTGAGTGCCCCCTTCTTCATGAGGTCTATAAGGGGTGCGACCAACTGAGAAAACCCCCTCACGAAGCGCTTGTAGTATGTGCATATGCCTAGTAATCCCCTCAGCTCTGTCACATTACTCGGTGTGGGCCAATCAAGGATGGCGGGAATCTTCTCCTGGTGGACTCTAACTCCGTCCTCTCCTATCACATACCCTAGGTAAAACATCTTGGTTAGCCCAAATTCACACTTGGATGTCTTGGAATAAAATTGTTTCTCCTCCAGGATGCTTAATACCTATTCCAAGTGTTGTAGGTGTACCTCCCATGTCATGTTGTAGATAAGCATGTCATTGAAGAACACCAAAACAAAACTACACAAGTGCTTGCAGAACACGTGGTTCATGCAATACTAAAATGTGGTTGGGGCATTGGTGAGTTTGAAGGGCATCACCAAGAACTTAAAGTGCCCCTTGTGGCACCTAAATGCTTTCTTCAGAATGTCCTACTAACACACCCAAATTTGATGGTACCTTGTGTGCAAGTCTACCTTAGAGAAGTACTTGGCTCCTCTAAGCTCATACATTAGTTGATCTATATGGGGCATGGGGTACTGGTTCTTCAAATTCTTCTATTCAGCGCCTAGTAGTCGATGCACATGCGAAGGGTCCCATCCTTTTTCTTCACTAGCACCGCTAATGAAGCAAAAGGGCTAGTACTAGGCCTGATATGCCCCAACACCAATAGCTTCTAGATGGACCTCTCAATCTCGTCCTTGTAGGCCTCAAGGCGTTGATACAGAGTAGTGATAATTGTATGTACACCCTCTTCCAACTCAATGGTGTGCTCGAACCATCGATCAGGAGGCCTTCTTGGACAGATCTCCCAAAAAACTGTTTGATGTCTCTCCAACAACACAAAGATGTCTGGATGAACCAGTCATGCCTAAATTCCTGTCTCTGAAATCATTAGGACCACCACTCGCTCTATACCACCATGCCACATGTCTGCTTCCATCCGATGGACGTATATTGACTATGGTGGGTAGGAGCGCATACCCCTCAACACTGCCAACTTCCCAACTGGGCCCATGAACTCCATCTCCAGTTTCCGCCAATCGGTAGTGACCCACCCCAATAAATACAACCACTGGACACCCATCACCACATTGGTGTTTGGAACATCAACCACAAAGAAATGGTTAGTCATGGAATAGTTCCCCATAATCAAAGTTAGGCTAGGGACATATCTCATGCACCACATAGTTCGGTCTCCTGGTATCGATATCAAAGACCCCTCAAATTCCTCCATATGTATGCCTCTCTGGTCCACCATCTAAGAATCAATAAAGTTATGGGTAGCCCCACTATCCACTAATACTGACACACACTGCCCCTGTTCCGTAGTGTCAAGTACTTTGGAACTTCCTGAAGTGAAGCAAAAACTCCCCTGGTGGGAACAATTAGCCCTCCTCACCAAGGTGGTGGTGGTGGCGGTGGTCCTCCTCCTGCAAATTGTGGCCCTCCATCGCCACTTTCTATCTCCTGCTTAGCCTCATCCTCCTACTCGCTATCTGAGTACACCTCGATGTAATGGGCCTTTCCCTTGGTGCACTTGTGCCCTGGTGCCCACAGATCTTGGAATTTGAACACAACTTCCTCCTCCATAGGTCCCTCTAAGTCTTGTCATCCAACTAACGACACCCAATCTCCCTCTAAGGATGATGAGTATATTTGCTCCCCTAAGGATCCACAGGCACGGTGGGTATAGGTGCCTTGGTATTGGGAATTGCATCAATCATGTCTCGGGTCTTGGAAATGATGTCCATCAATATCGTGGGCTTGTAGGCCCTCATCCATCCACAAAAGGGATCTGATAACCCCTCTACAAACAACATAATCAACTGAGCTTGAGAGATGTATGACACCATTACAACTAGACTCTGGAACTACGATATGTAAGCCTTTGCGCTGCCCATCTGTCTCAAGTGTGCCAACTCCATGAAATGCAGCTTGGGGTCCTAATAGAATATTTTTGTAAAATTAGATTGTTCATTATTGAGAAAAACCATAGTTTTTGGAGATAGTAAGATAAAACATTCTTTAGCCAGTGGAATCAAATGAGACGGTGCTTGTAGATGAAATTCGATGTTAACAGTCCAATGAAATCGATGATTTTTCGATGAGACTCATGGTTAAAATTTAATGGTGAGATGCAAATCCCTTCCTAAAGCTCTTTAGGGAGACAATGGAAATTTGTTGCTTGGGAATAAAATATAAATCGAGCAACATAATTGAGTTTTGTAAGTTTTTTCTAGTGCATTCAACTAGGGACCAAGTGGGAAAGCTACCCAAAATCACCATATTTATTGTCTTGAATAATAGAATCTTAATGCATATAATACATTGTCCTTTATTAAGCAAAACCCTAGTTTTGGAGATTTGCAAATAAAAGATTTTTTAGGTGGTGGAATTAGATGAGAAGGTTGGCACTAGTTGTAATTCGATGTCAGGAGTTCAACATAATAGACAATTGTTACGGTTGAAGTCCCATTTAGAGTTTAAACTTTATTGCAAGTTGCAGCTCACTTCCCGAAATCATTCAAGGAGATAATGAGAATTTGGTATGGAGGTATAAAATCCAAACCAAGTAGCATAATTGAGTTCTATAAGCTCCTACAAGTGTGTTTGCCTAGAGACCATGTGGGCACACTACCCACAATGTCGTGAGATATTGTCTTGAAAAATAGAACCCTAGTGCAAGAATTACATTGTCCATTATTCACAAAAACCATAGTTTTGGATATTGTCAGATAAAACATTTCTTAGCTAGTGGAATAAGATGAGATGGGTGCGCCAAAATGTAGTTTTATGTTAGGAGTTCAAGGTAATCTATAGTTTTTTTATTGGTATCTTGTATAGGGTTTTCTGGCATGTTGCAACTTGCTTCTTGAAGCCTTATAGGGATAGAATGAAAATTTTGTTTAGGGATATATAATCCAAACTAAGAAACATGATTGAGTTTTGTAAGCTCTTACAAGTGTGTTTAACCAAGTACCATGTGAGCACACTACCTAGAATCGCCCAAGTTATTGTCTTGAAAAATAGAATATTAATTAAAAAAGTTGCATTGTCTCTTATTGAGCAAAATCCTAGTTTTCCGGATTGTCAAATAATACCTCCTTTATCCAGGGGAATCAAATGAGAGGAGTTTCCCTAGCTATAATTTGATGTTATTATTCCATTGCAATTGAGGGATTTTTAGTTGGAGTTTTATGGCAAGTTGCAACTCCCTTCCTAAAACCATTCGAGGACACAATGAGATTTTGGTCCATGGGCATAAAATATAAATTGGGAAGAAAGTGTAGATTTTCTTGTAGATTCACAAGCTCAAGTAATCTGCTAAAACGAGAGACAAGAATCTACTTCTACTTTCAACTAGTGGAAGCTAATAGATCGATGAACACAATAACAAAAGAAGAAGATAAATCAATGGCACATAACATAATTTTTTTTTATGGGGAAAGTCACTGCTCAAAACCCCACTTATCTGTATTGCATTAATCAGAAATATGAGTCAAGATACAAAGCTTTTTCTCACAAGAACAATTCCGCACAAGTACACTCAACTCTCTCCCTCACAAGCCTGCTATTAGCCAACACTTATCCAATTTCCACTGCCTGCGAAGCCCCTATTTCCTTGCAAAATTCCTAGGATGAATAACCCATATTAATCGGAGTCTAGTGCACCAAAACTACGCAATCCAATCGAGGTCCTCTTCTTGAGTGCATGCATGATCTATACAACTCAAAAAATTATACAACAAATAGTACACTGTCCCTACACTCTAGTCTCAATCGGGTCTTTTTCAAAACTAACATGCATGAGCTTTCGATGAGAGAATCTTCAGTTAACTGGAGTAGCACCTGTGGATACACTAGTGCATTAACTGACTGCTAATCCTCTACTAGTTCAACAAACAGTTAGAAACCAGTTTAATTGTCTATAACTCAAGAAACTGAGTTATCTAGTTCCACTCAATCTAAACTCATACTGGACCCTTAAAACTTAGGGAGAACACTTACATGACTTTCAAAAGACTTCCAACTCGAAATTCCTAAGTTAATTAAGCCAATTAAACTTAATTAACTATTTATAAGTTGCTATGAGAATAGAATTCTATTTAATTCTCAGTTTAAATTCAAGGACAAATTTAATCTGGAATTTCTTGTTGCCATTTCTCAACAGAAAAATTGAATTTTCTATGCTCTTGCAAGTGTGATCAACCATGGACAACATGAACACACTGCCCATAATCACCTGGGCTATTTCCCTGAGAAATACAACCTTAGTGCAAAATTTACATTGCCCAATATTAAGCAAAACCTTAGTTCAGGAGATTGTCAAATAAAATAGTTTTCGATAGTTGAATCAAATGAAATGTGTGCTGCTAGCTGTAATTTGATGTCAAGAACCCAACACAATCAAACAATTTTTAAATTTTCATCCTGATTAGAGTTTTATGGCAAGTTACAACTCGCTCCTTGAAGTCATTTAGGGACACAATGAGAGTTTCTTCTTGGACAAGACCTCTGGAATTACTGGTCTGGACATTGGGATAGGTTGCATAAGCTAGGGGGTGGTAGTTGCGTTGTTGGTTTCCAATGGTTGAAAGGAGAATCATAAACCTTGCCCCAATGCCCACACAGTACTAAGTGTTTAATTAACTAAGATGCCCAAATATGTCCATGCATGGTTACAAGGTTACATTTCTGTGTGTGTAGGTTCTAATTTGTAGAGAAGACTAATGGATATAAATTTGTAAACATGAGTGTGACTGGTAAATTTAAAACACTGTGTTGTTTGAACCCGAAGATAAATCTACATATCTCCTGGATAGTATTACCCTTAAGTAATATTGATATAAGGCAAGATCTATTGTTGAGGGTACCTTGAAGAAGGGAAGCCTCAGGTTGTCTGAAGACTAGGTCACTAGGTGTTCCGATCCTTTAAAAGTCTCATACATAGCATTTGCATGGTGTCCACTTATTGCATTAAAAGGCTCATTGGCATGATATCTGGAGGTTTGATGGAAACCTAATGAAAGTTGTCTGTTTATGACACAAACTTGTCCCAACTGACATATTGATTGTAGGTACACTAGACCTATACACCTTTGCTCCCAGTATTCCCTGCAGTATCCCCTACTCCTAATAACTGCTGCATTATTATTGGGGTCTCTGATATAAATATGTAGTAGTGAAGGTAACTTCTGTACAAATATTTGAGCTCCTTACACATATAGTAAAGAGGTATTCCTCTGAGCACATGGAAAATGACAAGTATTACTCATCATAGTGTATTCAAAGGTCTTTGACTTTCAATGTTAGATGCAGACACCACTTTCTAGCCTCAATCCTGCAACGCATTCTACAGTAAAAGACAAACATCACTTCCCAGCCCTCAAGACTATAAATGGTAAACTTTTGAGTTCAAATTTAGCAGTAAGTATAGTAGGTATGCACAGAAATGAGATGATTCCCTTAGCTCAGAAATGATGACTTGCATGTGTATTGTTGATATTTAATTGCAATGATAGTGTGTGCACGAATGGAAGGATTTCCATTGTTTGTCAACTATGTCTTGTACTTAGATTGCTAATATTTAATTGCAGTGACAATGTGTGTGTGTGAATGGAAGGATTTCCATTGTTTGTCAACAATTTCTTGTACTTAGATTGTTGATATTTAACTGCAGTAACAATGTGTGTATGAATGGAAAGACATCCATTGCTTGTCAATAATGTCTTGTACCCACATTGCTGATATTTAATTACAATGACAATGCGCGTGTGAATGGAAGGAATTCCACATCTTATCAATGGTGTCTTGCATGTGTATTGTTGATATTTAGGTGTAACAGTAGTGTGTGAGTGAATGGAGAGTTTCCATAACTTACTGATGATGCCTTTATTTATATTGCCAATATTTAACTGCAATAACAATGTGTGTGTGTGAATGGAAGGATTTCCAAAGCTTATCAACGTGCTTGGCATCTGTACTACCGATATTTATACAATGGTATATGCAGGGAAGTAATTTTCCAAAACATGAATGATGCCTTGTGCTTGTAGTGAGGGTATTCAAAGTTTTCAGGTATACTTTCTAAGGAGACGAGCAATATCATTGACATCCACAACACATGCCAAATTTCATAAATGAACTAACACTGCCACGAGCATAACCAAGCAGCCAAGATTAGATTGCTACAAGAGGACTTTGCCATATGAAGCAAGGTCATCACATTATATTAAAAGCCCATCCATAAGTCAGAACCTAAGGATAAGATGGTGACCATTCCTTAGGCAAGTTGAATCTCTACATTTGAAAATTTCTAGGGCTTTCATTAGAAACTCCATTGCCAGACATAAAGGATATCACGAAGGATGCTCCAACAAGCACCATAAATCCATGCACATGGAGGTACATGCACAATCAACTGCCAAGAGGTGTAAAATAAGGAGTCAATGGTAGGAATAAGGAGACCATAAAACTCTGTGAATAAGGAATGGCAGTGAAACTCAAATAGGATGGTTTCATTGCCATTCACATGATCACCAAACACATCCCCTAATTATTCTTGAAAGAACACGCCACGAGTCCCATGAGACCCATCACTTTAATAGATGTCAAATTGACTGTCATGGATATGTCTGCCAGAAAATATCCAAGTCCTAACGTTTTCACCACAAATTTCTTCCACCACATTTGGTTCGCCATTAAAAATGAGGTCTAGGCATTGAAAGAAAAGTTACACCAAATATCAGGTGCCTTTCCAACCATAAAGGCTATCTTCATCACTCTAATTCCAAAAGAGGACAAAGCACTCAATCCCTCCGAATTCCAAGCTATAAGTGTCTTCTATGTTATTTACAAAATGAGATGAGAGGGGTGCACAAGCTATTGTTGTAATACAATGGTTGCAGCCTATAGATCTAGTCACCTCTTAAGGTTTCCATCTCACACCTCTACTAGATCTAACACTGGTGGGTTTTTACAATCAAGGGCTCTATACCTTGGCTCATTGAGGTTTTTTACTTTTCAACTTCCACTAGATCTACTCCCTTCAACCACCAAAAAGTTGTGACATGCATATTTTTTCACTAGTGTGCCTGATTACAATCAAACTGCAAGATGCCGAATTTTGGCTCCATTTCCACATTGGGGTCATAATAGTGATTTTGTGTAGTATTCTAGGTGTTATGCCCTCAAGAGGTTTTCCCTCCATACATATGAAAGCCCTATATTGCAAGGTATTTTTTTCCTTGCCTAGGCACTAGATTGAAGTCTGCCATCAAAGGCCAAATTTATATGCCACTTCTGAATTGGTATCATAATAGTGATTTTGAAAAGTATTGAGAAAGTTATGACTATTTTATGTTACGATTTTGTTCAAACTCACTTGGAGTCACAATCCTCATGGAAAAGGGAGATCCATTGGATGTAAAATTTTCTTATTTTTTTTACAAACTCTAGATCTATTTATGTTGCTTCATGGCATACTGACAGTCACATAATTAGATTTTCTGTGCAAGATCTAGCATACCAGAAAGATGCATTTGCACAACCACCACATTTGGGAAACCATGATGGTCATGTTCAAGACCATTTTGCATGTCCTCCAACCATCATTGATCTCTAATCAAGAGATCTTACTCCTATGAATTTTTTTGTAATGTCAATGATCTTTATTTTGCTCCAACATCTTCTCTCTCACCTAATTCTCTTCTTGCTGACCCCTGCATGCTCAGTAGCAGCATAACACTTTGAGCGTCATTATTCATTAAGTTTTGTACCTCTTTAATTGGAATTGGGTTAGGTAGCTACATAGCAACTTTGAGTTTTCTTCCTAGTCTAGGTACTTGTCTACGATTTCTAGCACATATGCAAGCCTTGAAAGCATAAGAATGTGCAAGAATAAACTCTTGGGATAAATACCCATTTCATTGTAAGGGCTTATGTTACGTTGACGTCATAATGTCGGCAAGGACATTTGTAGATAGCTTGACACAAAGACAGTGTCAGCAAGGACATTTGTTAGCTTGCATTTTGATGTATATTTGTGGCTTCTTCAGCACAAGCGTACACCACAACGATGATTCAGTTCTGTGCTTGTGCTGAGGTGAGACACAACATTTTATGAATAGTGCTGGTCAATGTTCGTAGAATAGAGTTTAGATTGTTATCATCCTTGCTGGCATGCGAAGGTTTGTTAGACCTTGTATATTCTCATGTTGTAGATGTATTGATTATGTTAGTGAAACTGGCACCTCCCCATTGACATATTTTCATCACCAAATTGCCAAATGCTATTAAACAGTTGAGAAAGGTTGCAGTGAGTGAACTCTAGTGTTTTTATTGAGGCAAACACCGTGCTTCTTTCAAGTAAAATGTCTAATGCTGCAATTCTCAGGGTACTTCAGTACTTGAGCTCTCTTGCTTCCTCACTTAACAAGGAAAAGGGTGATTAGGTACTACCTTATAGAGATCATGATGAAAGTGTTATTATAATCAAGAGTCTAAATTTAGTTGTTGAACTTCTATGGCAATAATTGGGTCTCTGCATCAGTAAGATAGAAAAAACTGGTCATCTTCATTGTCTATTGTACCTATGTCTTCTGGTGCTAATGGAGTTTTACTCCCTTTACCACCAGGCACAGGGAAGATCTTGCCATATATTGACGTATTTTTGTAATATGTGAAAAGTTGCAACCTCATCAAATGACACTTACAGAGCTAGAATACACCAGTGCTACAACTAGTGAGATAAAATCAACTACAAGTTCATCTCATTCCTTAGTGCTCAAGATCCCGGCCCATCGATTACACATAATCCAAGGGAATATCCTTCACTTAACAAGTCAAACAACCAGTAAACTCAAGGCAACAATCTCAAGATGAGTCCACGTGTGCTACATTATTAGATTGACTGGGTAAACTGATATCCTATTGCCTTTTTAGACTACTGGGTGTTTTTTTATTGTACAAACTTTAAACACATGCCCAACCCATTTCCTTGTAAGCACTACTAAGCATAGGATGATAATATGGGAATTTTCATGGATCAGATTCCAAATAGCTATTGCCTCTGCTTTTTGGCAAATGGAAAGTTAAGTTCATTATAGGGGAATTCGATTGCTTGTTTCTTTGTGTCAAGTTATCTACAAATGTCCTTGTTGACACTGTGACATCAACGTAAGAAAAGTCCTTATAATGAAATGAGTATTTATCCCAATAGTTTATTCTTGCATATTCTCATGCTTTCAAGACTTGCATATGTGCTAGAAATCATAGACAAGTACCCAGACTTGGAATAAAACTCAAAGTTGCTATGTAGCTACCTAACCCAATTCCAATTCAAGTGGTACAAAAATTAATGAATAATAACACTCAAAGTGTTATGCGGCTGCTGAGCTCCATTCTATAGAAATAGAGATCTCAATGAGTTAAAACTCAATTCATGGACAATTGAAGAGTTAGATTCAACATTCAGTATTGCAATGAGAATATATGAAGTACACCAATCTTATCTATGCATTCGTAAGTAATATATGGCAAACACCTTTGGCATCTAGCTTTTAGTTTTTACTGGAGATGCATGAACCATTATATAAAAAGAATGCAATATTTTGGGAAGTCCATTCAAATGTGGAACATTACTATGGAAGCCAAGTTAAGCATTAATATAGCATTCATTAAATTTTTTGCATTGAATTGTTGTTGTTTGCAATTTTCTTGTGTTTTCTTTAGAAGTAAATCCACCATGCACTAGATTTCCTTTACCCTACAATGTTATTTCATGCTTGTGTCCTTCTAGTTGTTGGAAGAATTGTCATTGAGGTCAAAGGGTGAATGAGCCATATGCCTTGAGAGGCTTGATCAACATATCAGTGGGATTCTTAACATATATATGTTATTGGTGTTTTTATTGGATGTGGACGGTATATTTGACATCACACCAGACTTGTTCAAAACATTGATCATTGATTTGATCCAATTTCTAGCATGATTTTTGTTAATGGAGTTGATGATGACCAACTTGAAATTTAACTTGCCATAAAAAAAGAGTACGAGGAAGCGATTCTAGCAATTGCATTCACCTCCAGGTGGTGCGTATTACTGGAGGACGCAGTGAAGAGGAGGCCGAGTTTTCTTGTGGTGTCTTGCAACGGAGTTTGGTTGGGAGAATTTCTGGATAGGAAGCATAGGAATTTGCTGTCACTTTGGAGAGTTTGGGAGCTGGAGGAGTGTACTTTGAAGTGTGACTTTCGCACTTCTTGGGCCAGCGTAGAGGCAACACTTGGTGCACACGTGGGAGGTAGAGGATCAATATTTGAGGCTGAACTTTGCTAGGAAGGTTAAGGGAAGTATTTGAGGAGGAGATTTCTTCATTAGTGGAGCTTGGGAGGAGGATTTCGTTGGGGTTCTTTGCAGGTTGTTTTCTAGAGCAGCTTGGAGGGCATAAGGCATATTGGAGGCCAAATTTGGGAGTTTGGATTCAACTCAAACCCTTTTTGGGTTTTTGACAAGGATCCCAGATATAAAGTTTTAGCATTTTATGAGCACCGGAGACTGGATTTCTTGTAGTTCCTTTCCAGAAAGTAGTGTAGCTTATGGGGACAACGTAGAGCATTAGAGGAGCAGTCATTTCTAGCTTCAAGATTATTGTTTTATCACTTGGGTCCATTCAAGCTTGCCCTTAAGGCAAGCCTAGGTTCATTTCTCCATATTATTGTACTTGCTCAATTTCATTAATAAAATGGCTTAGCTGGTTCTCACTTTTGGAGTTTTAATAAGCATTTCTTGATTGTTTTAATTTCCTGTGTCACAAATCGATTTTGTTTTGCATATCACTATTTATTTAAGTTTGTAACATTGCACTACCCCTTTCAACAATTACCTTCATTAGCATTACTTAATTAAGTTTCATGGATAAATTATAAAAAATTTCCCACTAGGAACATTCTTTTCATATCATCAATGAGTAACACATGCAAAACTTCCAAAGATCACAATTTCACACCATATCAAGTAGATTAGGGCATAAACCTTCACTATGAGAAGGAATTCCATGCATTAAACATTTACATAAAGATATTTGACAAGAAAAAAGCACTTGCTAGACAATATGAAGTATAGCCATCCATCAACAATGCATCTAGAAGCACCAAAAGGATAGCAATAAATCCATACATCAAAGTGCATCCCAGAAACATCCAAATCTTCTCCAAAATTGTAGGTCCAAATCCTCTAATGAGACTACTAAAAATCCCAAGTGTGATGGTTTGTAATGATACTAGGTGTCATGTATTTATACAAACTCTA
>APFE030562717.1:4348-20475 GCA_000404065.3 Pinus taeda
AAGTACCATGCTCAGCCAAAGAGGCTTTGGCCAAAATTTGGAGTGGATCGGGCGTTTTCGTTCGTTTTTGTGTTTTGGCCAACCGTCCTTGGAGCACCTTCGTTCTCGCCGATATTTTTGACATTTCTCTCAAACCATGAAACCGGTGTAAAAAGTGAAGGAGTTTTTTCTTCCTTGGCATTTGGTGGACAAAAACCTCTCTCATTTTTAGAAAATTCATCTTTAACTGCTCTGAAACATCATTTGAGTGAAACTTGCCGCGATGTGTGAAACAAGGAATTTGGTCGAAATGAAGCGAAATGAAGGGGATAGGGGGCTTCTAAATTCTTGGGGAAATTTTTGGGAGTGGGGAGGGATGTTAGGCAACAGGGAAAAGTGGAATCTCAGAGATTTAGTGTGGGGAAGGGGTCCAAAAGGGCAAATCACAGGGCAAACCTAGAAAATTGCCAGGTTGTAGCTAGAAACTAAGGTTTGTGCAAAAATGAGGATTTTGGGGAATCTGAGTGTTGGGAAGTGTATGATATGGTACTTTAAGGATAGGGGAAGGTGTATGAACATCAGGAAACAAGTTTTGCCATTTATTTGACCATCCAAGAGAAATTGGTTTCAAAACCCTAGGAGAGGGAAATGACCTTGCCTGGGCGCAACTGAAGCATGAACAAGATGTAAAATGACTCATTAGACACTGACATGATAATGACAACCCTATGAATGATGATAGACTCAGCTAAAGGATGACATAGACCACCATTTGGACAACTTTAGAAGGAGTGAAAGCAAACCCTAGACCTAATGCCTAGTGACCAAATTTTGCTTGAAAACTCTTTGAAATGACAAAATTTGACCTTGACACTTCAAAATCACTTTGTAAGAGCACATTTGATCACTGGAGGAAGGCTGGAAAGACTGACACTAACAAGTTCAACAAAGGACAACAAACTTAAACAAGAAGGTATCAGAGTCTTCAGTAATCAATCCATGGAAGTGAGGTAAGGCTGAGGGACTTATGTTTTTCATTTTTGTGTCCCCATTGGCCTCTTGGATGGGAAAGGCACCTTCTACTCTCTCCCCATTTCCCCTACCGTTTCTGTTTTCAAGCATGGTCTCAAGAGGAATGGTTTCTTGCTTTTCTTCTATCATAGGCTCTTCGTATATCTCTGGAGATTCACCTATAGGTTCTTCTAGATCACTGCCACCAAAGAAGAGAGAAGAGTGACTCAATGATGTGGTGGGGGTGTTGGGTAGGAATTTTCCTGAATTGTCTCTATTCCTAAGAGGCATGAAAGGAAATCTCTTTTTTAGGAGATTTTTGTTTCTTTTTTCTGCTTGTACCTACAAAAACTGAAATAGATTGAACTACAACTAACTAAAATCTATCTTTCTTAAATGAAAATGCATAATTGAAAGGAAAGCAGGAAAGGACTAATCTATGTTGCTAAAATGAGATTGCAGAATTGAAACGAAAGCAAGAAATGCTAATGTACGCTTGCTGAAATGAAATTGCGGAATTGAAATGAAAGTAGGAAATGATAATCTACACTTGCTGAAATGAAATTGCAGAATTGAAATGAAAGCAGGAAATGGTCTAATCTACTTTTGCAGAATTCAAATTGCATAATTGAAATGAAACAACTATTCTACTTTTGCTGAAATAAACTACTTTAGTAGAAGGTTGCAGTAGAAAATAGAATAAAAGCAGTAATCACAAAATACTCTAACACTTCCCCAGCAACGGTGCCAAAAGATGGTGAGCTCTAGTATTGCAACAATGATGCTGCAACTCCTGGGAATCCCTACTTTACTTTTCTCAACCCGGTAGTTCGTAACAAACTCGGAAGCAACGATGTTATATGCATAAGTACTAGCTCTTACTGCAGGTTGTCACTTGGTTAGCTGGCACAAGTTCACTAGGAGCTTAAGCCAACTTCTATGAGTTCTTAGTAGAAGTTTTTAATTGTGATGGAAAAAAGCTAACTAAAAAAAGGCTAGTCTACTTGCAAAAAGAAGATGAAAGCTGAAAGGAAACACAAACCCCAGCAAACCCTAGTTTTACCGACTAGCCCTACTTGTGCAAGAAAAGAGATGTAAACTACTGAGATGGATGCCATTGACTATTGAAAAGGTAAAATGCATGTGTTTAAGCTAATTCTGAAGGAAAATGTGGAAAAATCATCCTTTTGTGTTTCTGAGCAATTTTATGCAGAATTATTATGCATGTGTTTTAGCTATTTGTGACTATGCATAGGTTTATTGGCAAAAAGAAATGGAATGGGCATTTGCAGGAGGTTGGGAAGGTGTAGAGAGGACTTAAGGAGTCCCTAGAACCCTTTTGGATATTTCCACAATGATCATACTTCGAAAAATCGCTCGCATGAACTTCTACAGTAGGCTGTAGGGGATCTACAGTAAATTCTACAGGAACAGATCAAAAGTGGCTTTTAGAGGGTTGAAGGTGGAAAACCAGTGAAAAAGTCGAAATGAAGGATGGATAGGGATGTTAAGGGATCTAGGACCTGCTAAATGAAGCTTAGGAGTGATGAAGATGGTTGTATTTGTTCAAAGATGAAGAAAGCAATGTTGCACAAAAATGTAGAAATTAGGGCAAGTAGGAAGAGTATGGCGAATGGGTGAAGGAAATCTTGAGAGAGAGGCTAGAGAAAGTTGTATAATGGAGGAAGGATAGGTTGGAGTGTCTTACAGGTGTTTTTCACACCACTTTCCAAAACTGACCCAAGCAAATACTAAGAAAATAGAGATTTATCTATTTTTGACCTAATTTGACCTACAAACCAAAAACGTGATGAAAAGAAATTTATAGATAGGAAATCATGCAAGAAAGCTTATGGAAACTGAGCAAGAATAGATCTAAGCATGAAAACACAACTGATATCAACTTTTCCAACTCAAACTCTAACACTAGCAATTGCATTGGAAGGCAAAAACAGTGTTTTTGTGGCAGTAAGAGTGCCTTGGTCTCAATTCATGGTCCCAAGGAGGAAGAAAGGAGATCAAGGACTACTTGGTAGACTTTTTGTGGATATTTTTTTTTATAAAACTATCAAATCAACCTGTAGCAAGAACAAGTATCTTAATCATAAAAAACAACCTAAGTAACAAAGCAAGATTTAACCTATATAACAGAAATGATTCTATGAATGCAGTAAAAACACATAAAAGTACACAAAGGAGGTACTGGGCACTTGGGTTGGGCCCAAACCCAAGAGCTACAACCTTCTAAGAAAGATCAGAGCTAGTTCAAATCTGGATTCATCTTCATTGATCAAAAAATAATAGTTACATCACAAAACTGTCTTCAAGAAGAAGCTCCAAAATGTGCTGATTACAGGGCTGCACTAAAGTGCGAAAATAGACTATCAAATGGCTAAACTACTAAGGCTTGAAGCCTTCCTATTTATGCAAATGAGGACTCCCAATAGTCATCCTTAACTTTAGGAGCTTGGCTGCCTAAAACTGCAGATAGCAGCCACTTCACTAGACCTGCTCGGCTGCCCCTTGAAATCATCTTTGGTGGGCTATTGAACTTTGAGCTGTTGGTGGAGAACTCAAGGAAGGGGTCATTTAGTGCAAGAGACACCCCTCCAATAAATCCTCAGCCTTGTTTCTTTGAAATTGGCTACCAATCTGCTCATAAATGCCTGATCTTGGTCCAAAAATGTCCAAATATCTGCAATAAGCACGTATTAGACTTTGTGGTAAAGTGACTATTTCCATTCACTCAATTAACATAAATATATTCAAAAGCATGCATAAAACTAAGGAGAATAGTGGATTAAATGAGAATAATAGGAAAAATGAGTCCATATAGTTACCCATTTCCGGGGCTCATCAGTCCTCTACTGTGATATTGTTCTTGAAGGCTGCCAATATAGCCATCTTAGAAAAGTTGTCCATGACCACAAATACACTTTCATTAACATGTTTGGTAGAAGGGAGGCCAGACATATAGTCCATGGAGATGCATTCCCATGACTAACTAAGAGTAGGAAGAGGACTGTAGAGGCCTTGCTCCTTGATGATGGCTTCACGATGACATAGGCAGTGCAGGATCTAATATATTTCCCAACATCCAGTCAGAGTTTGGTTCAATAGAAGTACTTCTATAGTACAACCATAATTTTCTCCACCCCAAAGTGTCCTGCCACTTGAATGTAGTGCACCTCCCAAATTAGTTTGGCATGCCTTCCTAAAGGAACACAAATGTGGCCCAGGTAGCATAATAATGTTTCCTAGACGTTGAAATTAGGAACTTTCTTTTCATCTATTAGCATCTGGTATGTGGAGGTGAACTCTGGATCATTTTTATATAGTTGCAGCCATCCACAAGTCTCGTGACCAAAATATTTGAGAACAATAGTTAGTGCTACAAGTGGGGGTGGCTGAAGCAGTATGCAACACGATTGGTGCTGCCCCTTTTGTATTTAATGTTCTAGTGGAATTGTTGTAGATATGTAGACCACTTCATATGATAATCATTCAACAACTTCCCTTGTGTCTGTATAAACTAAAGAAGTTGGTGATTAGTGTGGATGACCGTCTCCTTCCCCAGAATGTAGTGCTTCCACTATCAGCAAGCTTACACGATGGTATACATTTCCTTATCATACATGGGGTACTTCTAAATTGTATCAAAAAGTTTCTCACTATGATAGACTGCTGGATGCCCATGCTTGGTGAGGACTGCACCAATATAATAGTCTGAGGTGTTTGTGTCAATTTCAAATGGTTGTTGCAGGTCTGGCAATGTGAGTACTGGTGCAGAGCAGAGGTGAGACTTCAACTCAATGAACGCCTTTTGTTGGGACTCAGATGAGGAAAATTTTTCTTTCACCCCAATCTTAGTAAATCTGACTCAAATGCCAAGTGATATGGGAGAATCCCAAAACGAACCTCCGATAAAAATTTGTAAGGCCCAAAAAGTTGCGAAGCTCCATAAGAGTGGGCGGGGTTGGTAAATTCTAAATGACTTGGATCTTGGTTGGGTCCACTTGCATGCCATTCTCATCTATGATGTTCCCCAAGTATTGGAACTGGCTCTTGCCAAAGGTGTATTTCTCCAAGTTGGCACACAATTTGTGCTGCTGAAGGATTCTAGGGACCTACCGAATGTGTTGCAAGTGTTCTTCCCAACACTTGTTGAAGATGAGGATGTCATCCAAATAAACCACCATGAATGGCTTGGTGAAGGATTTCAAGGCCTCATCCATTAGCCTCATAAAAGTCATGGGCGCATTTGTCATCCCGAAGGGCATAACCAACCATTCAAAAAGGCCTTCCTTGGATTTAAAGGTAGTCTTCCATACATCTGTGGGCTCTATTGGAACCTGGTGATAACCAGACTTCAGATCGCTCTAGCTAAAATAATTGGCCCCCTTATTTGATCCAGTTGGTCATTAATCTGTGGAGTTAGATACCTATTCTTAATAGCCATTTAGTTTAATGCCTGATAATCAAGGCAGGGCCTCTAAGTTCCATCCTTCTTCTATACCTATACAATCGAGCTCCCACAAGGCGAGGAACTTGGTTGGATGTGATTTTTTTTCATAAACTCCTATATTTGTTGCTTGATTTCTTCATTTTTTAGAATGGAGCGGTGATATATCAGCCTGTTGGGCAAAGGTGCTCTAGGAGTTAGATCAATTGAATGCTTGACCTGACAATGCAAGGGAACCCCTATGGGTGAGGAGAAGATGTCCCTGTATTCTTCCACGATAGTATCCACTCACTTCTACTGCTTGGAGAAACCCTTCCCAAGGGCCATGGACGTGGCTACGACATTCCCCTTACTTTGAGCGGAAATTAGAAAGAAAAGAAATAATCCTAGGCTGGGAGATAACCTTACCGCATTGCTTAGCAGAGATTAAGGAGATGGCGGTAGGAGGGGATACCTATAGTATCTTGTATAAATTAGTACCCATAGGAATAATAATAGAGTGATGTACATACTCATATATAGCATGTCATTTCCATAAGCATGGCTTTCCTAATAATACAACACAAACTTCAAGAGGAGAAAGATGACACAGTACCTCATCCATGAAGTGCTTGATGATGTAGGGAAGGCGACACTATTGGATGACATGGAGATCTCGTCCTTGGTGAAGCCAACCAATGGCATATGGTTGTGGATGTGTTATAGTTGATAGGCCCAACTGCTTCATGACCTCTTCTAAAATTAGGTTCTTTTGGCTCCCTCTATCGACAATGAACTGTAGCAAAGTACCCTTCACTCACATCTATGAGTGGAATATGTGCTCCCCCTCTTCCAAATCTTCAGGCTCAATCTTATGGATCTTGGTGGTGGCCACAGTCGCACTGGGCTTTGCGTCAATGATCTACTTCACCTTTTCATTCCCCTTGTTGGGTTCTGATTAGAGTCAGAACATGTGTCAGAGTTAAAAGCCTTCAGCTCAACCACAAGTCAGTGCTTAGCCCAACACTCACTTGTGTTTTGAGTGCAGCACTTATGGAGCTCACACCACTTTCCCGTTTCCTTGTTTTTCTTCATGGTGTTGTTCTTTCCTTGTAGCTTTTGCAGGTTATCCTAGGTCACCCCACCTTGGCTTTACCCTTTGCTCTATGGTTTGGGGCCGTTGTTTCCTTGCTTTAGATTCACAGATCTAAAGTCGTACTTTCCTTGTTTAAGCTTCTGCTCAATCTTGATAGCGTATCGGCATGTTGTGTTGAGCGAGGAAATGTCCAGGAACTCCATCTCATCATGGATGCACCTATGTAGGTAGACATGGTACTTCAGTACCAAATGTTTCTCAGAATCCTTGATACCCAACTTCATGCAAAGGGTATGCAAAACATTGGTAAACTCTGACACGTCTTGGTCCCTTCCCTATTGTTGTGTTGTCCACTTTATGTATTTATCCTCATAGCTCCCAATAGGGTAGTACTTCTCGTTGATGGCATCCCAGAAAGAATCCCAAGTGGGTGCGCTGAAAATAGTCAGGGTGTACATTCATCCTTTTGCTCGAAATAGGCTTCCCACTAGTCTTTGAAGTGGGGCGGTGGCTTTGAGAAGATCAAAAGTAATATTTTCCTAGCTGGAAAAATCATGAACGAAAAAATATCCTTATAGTATATTTAACCATTTATCTACGATGTCCACATCTATCTGACCCTTAAATATTGGAATGTCAAAATTAACTTGTACCTTAAAGGGTGTGGAACTTCCAGAGTAGCTGCTGGAAGTAGATGTGTTGCCCTTGAGTAGCCACTGAAGGATCTGGGAAAATTTGTCCATCATCAAGTTCCTTTGTCGCTCAAGGGATTCTTCGAGAAATATTGTGATAGGATCTCCTGCCCCCTCATCTTTCTTTTCTTCCACCATGGGATGCCATCAGGATTTGCAAGGCTAGTCTTGAAAAGGTTCAACCAGTTCAAGCACTAACTACTTATATCTTAACCTCATTGGGGACATGAAAAGAAAAATATAGAAAGAGAAGACCGCTCTGATACCACTGATCCAAATTTAAATAGGAATGCAAAAAATTATAGATATAACCATAAATACAAATATGTAGCAGAAATAACAACTCATTTAGACCTGGCACCCATCCCAAGTGCGCTCCTTCAAAAACAATATTATTAGGTAGCAGCGGAGTTTGCCGAGAGATCTTTCTCTCATCTAGGTCCTTAGGCACCCTTCCTTTCCCCTTCCGCAGAGGAACAAATGTGGGCATCCTGGTTAGAGGGTACGCACCCTGGGTTTCCACCTCCATGTCTTCGTCCTCCTCCTCTTCTACCATGATTTCCTCAAGGTCTTCCTCCTCTTATTTGGCTTCCAAATTAATCACCTTCCCTTCTTCTTCCATGGTCAGTTTATCTCTTAGTGGGTTTCTAGGGGACATGTTTACCAAAACCATAGGCTACTTCTAGTTCTTGGGTCTCGACATGTGCGGCGATTTAAGGATTTCTGGAACTATCTCGATGATTTCTAGGGCATCTTTGATCGTCATGGTCTACGAAGCCTCTTCAGTGATCATCCATCTGATATCCCTGGCATCTTCAAACGTTGCCATCTTACCGTTCCACAAATTTCTCAACTACTTAGGTAACGCCTTCAGCTTCAGTAGGTCAAACAAGTCTAGGTTTAGAACTCTCTGGGTGCATGATAGCTCAATTCTCAAATGGCCAAGTGTTGTTTGTTTAGCATCCCTTTGCAATTTATAACACTTTTCAAATTCAAATTTGACCATTCCCCCTAAATCCGGTCCATTAATGCTCCCTTGGCGAAAATTTTCCCAAATATAGCCCATAAAGTTTTCCTTAAATTCCTGCCACCCACTCCATTTGGTCTCAAACCAAGCATCACATCGTGAATAGTGACTATAACGGTCACTTTCTAGCTAACCCGTGTGGCAGCGTAGCTACCCTTGCACTGTTGTGTACCCTGCGACACTTTGCTCCTGCGCACAGTCCTGACATCACGCAGCTCCCAGACAGAGTAATTTATAGTCCCAAGCATCCTTTCAACTACCTGGAGCACTAAGACTATGCTTCCCACGGCTAGTCAGGTGGTTGGACCACTTGTATACGGCTTCAGCTGACTACCGTTTACTTTTCCTGGGAAGAGTTCGCCATTTAACTTCACCAACTGCATCGCACCACCATCAGAATTCTCCTTAATAACATATGATCCCATCTAAGGCATTAAACCGATAAAATCTTGGCAGTAGTCCCCAAGTTTGTCAATGTAATCACGCTCATCCTGTTCTATCACCATAGTATTTTTATCAATAAAGTCCCTCTTTATTTCTTCTTCAAGTTTTTGTACTTCTGCTTCTGCCATGGCACTTTTCTCCCTCAACCAAACACTTTCATTCATGAGTTATTGGAGCCTAAGATCATCCTGCTAGATCTCTTCATCAAGTCCCAAGCGTTCTTCTTCGAGCTCTTCCACTGTGCGATCCCTTCTTCCAAGGCTCTGTGATCCATCATATCCATGGGCACTGCTATGCGCAGACTAGGCATGATATACTCCATCGGCATTACAGCGTTCGGTCCATAGGCCAGCCTAGAAGGCGTCTGTCCTGTCAATTTCTTGCATGTTGTCCTATAAGCCCATAAGACTGCTAGTACGTACAGGTCCCAATCACTTTCTTGCACACTACACACCTTGTTCAGCACTTCTCACACCTCATTAAATGCTTCTGCGTGATTGTTCTCTCCACATACTTTCGTTCTAACCTAAAACGTTATTTGTGCAGATTCCCCTAAACACGTGCTTATTGACTGTATCTCCCAATGCAAAGTTCATGTGCATCCAGTAGGTTGTTTTCCACATGCCTGTACCCACCTAGATAGATGGCGCGTGAACCATCCCGTCCAGTGTATTTATTGGCCAATTACACCCTAGGCTTCCTAAACCGTGTGTGCATCATCTTCCTACATGCGTGCCAGTCTTCAAAGCTTCTTTTGTGCATACCCCACTACCTCACAGGCGTAATGCACAGTACCCAATTCAAGGCATGGAAGTGTTTTTTTTCTGGCACCTCCCTTTCAAATTTGTCCAAGAAGGCATCTACCTCACTTAACCCATCATAAGTAGGTAGATCTCCCACTTATATCGATACGCACTGCAGTGATCTTGTCATCATATTTCAATTAAGTGTGGTTACCTTGTGTAATCGATTCTACCATCGCTCTATCTCCTCATCCAAGTCTGAAGTACAAGAGCTTTCACGCTCCCATGAAATTCATCCATCTGTAGTGGGATTTACCCAGTCTTGCTCTCACGCAGTTATTTTGTAGATACAATCCAAGTCATCATCACTTTTGTAGTCACACACTGGCTTTGTATAGCGCAATCCTTCAATAGGGTCCAAGGGTATAACTACACATAGAAATTTCTTCTCGAAAATCATCTTGCTCTTCTTCAGATTAATAACCCTGTTCATGTCAGTGGCCCAATAAATTCCTAAGAGCGTGAGGTAGGGGTTGTTTTCATCAATAATCTCTATCACCTTGAAGTCTACTAGCACGCTCGCTCGCTCAATATCCACAGTGATTCCTTGTAATCGCCCCAGGGTATTATCTTCTGTTGGTTCGCCATTCGTAGTTGAATAGGAGACCACTGTAGCATAGGTCTCCCCATGCGCTCCCATGTCTTCTTCGGAAAAACATCTGCATCCAATCCTAAATCCAAAATTACTTGGTCCATATCATATTCTCTGATTTGTGTGGCTAACCTCATTTCTCTCCCTGTTCTTGTCTTATGCTTTTCAATCTTCCAGACTACACGTAGTTCTCCTGGCATGGTTCCAATGCATCTTTTAATGAGTTCCTGCAATCCTTTTACAACCTTACTTTCATGCAATAACATCTTGCATGTTTCCAAGAATGTCACAAGCATAGATGGGTCCATCTGCAGCTCTGGTCTATCTTTGTTGCCTGAAGTGGAGGCACCAGCAAAGCTCTTCTTAGCTTCCATAAGGTTTCTCGAGCGCACTCCAAGTCAAACTTCGCTTCTTTCACCAGAGCTTTGTGAACCCAAGTACTATCATCAGGTTGTTCACCTTTGTCGTTTCCCATTACAATTCCACTTTGGAGCATAATGTTCATATTTGGATCTTCCTCACATGGCTCAAACCTCATCATCTATAGTTTCTGAGTTGAGGGAGGTGGTAGCGCTCCTTTGTCGCATATCCTAGCTATCAGCATAGGAAAATCTTCTGTTTCATGATCAAACAAGGTGTAATATAGACATGATGGACATGTTGGGTTCGTACAATCATGGGCATGATGTCCTGGCCATCTGCAAATGTAACATATCAGCTGTCGTGACCTCTTCTAGGTCATCCTCCACCTTGGCCTCATCTGCACCCCTGAAATCTGGTTCGCACCATCCCTACATTATGTTCTAGGGGCTGCATTTTAGCCTGAACTTTGTAGGTGGGAGTTCTATCCATCATCAGCTCATAGCTTCTACAAGTGCGCTCGTCATGTCCCACCGATCTACAAAAATTATAGAACAATTGTTGCGAATTCAGTGTGTACTTCTGCAACAAATGGCAGTTGTTCATAGCATGCTTTCCACCTATTTGACAAATCACACATCATAAAGCAGGTGTCATGCTAGGTCCTGATTGTGTTTCTGGTCTTAAGAACATCGGTCCTCCTCCTGCGAGGTGATTTTGTGAACACTGGGCAGTGGTCCTTATCATGACCTTGACCCTTGCATTTTATGCACCACACCTATTCGCACACTTTTGGTCGAGCTTTCCTATCCTATTTCAGACTCTACATCTCAAGTTATAAGTTTTTCAACTACACATAGATCTGTTGAACTTCCAAGTTAGGATCCTACATTGGGGTCTCATGTAGCTCCATCATGATCTCTAAGGCCTCTTCCTCAGTCGTTAACTTATGTTGCAACAACGGACTCCTCAAATGTGGCATTAGCGACACTACAAACCATTCACAGTGTTTTCCATCCATTAGATTCATATTAGCTTCATGAATCGTACACTTCAGCCTTTGATCTAGCTCCCAAGGGGTCTCGCCCAGTAGCATTTTCATTTCTTTGAATCCAATGATTGACTGTGCTTCTGACTTCGACCGACTAAATTCCTTACTTAGTGCAGTTTGGATCTCCGCAATTCCTACAATTGGATTATCATTTGAGTGCTCAATGTACCAGGTTAGCACGTGGTCCTGTAGGGTGCTAACTAGTGTTGCTTTCTTTATATTGTCATCCGTAACTCCCTGTGCTTCCCATACAACTTTTACAATGAACCAAAACTGGTCCAGATCTTCATTTCCCAATCCCTTGAACATAGCCAACTTTATCATGCTTTCCATATTAAAATGCAGTGGTGGCGGAGGTGGTATGGGTGAAGATGGAGGTGATGGTGGTGACGCTGGTGGTAGTGTGGGTGGGGGTGGTATGCGCTAAATTCTCTACCTTATCAAATGGATCGCACTTCGCAGAGAGATCTTTGCGAGCTCTGCCTTTTCCCCTCGCAGAGGTGAAATCGAAGGGCTATTCTCTGGTCCCGCACTTCCCTCGTTTATGTAAGTTTTTCCACTTCACGTACCACTGAACATCAATGTAACTGTATAATTTTCTTTTCACACAATATCATTTTAATCCAAGTATTCAGAGACTTTACGTACTTACCTCACAGTCCTTTGAGAAAGCATTGCTCTGCCTCGCTATATCTAACTGAAGTATCTACCGTGAACTCATTGATGAATCCTCCTATAATCCGATTGATCCAGTGATCAAAAGCGTGTGCAATCTTCTCCTCTGATGTTTCCAATCCATGCACCAATTGTGGTGTCCACACAATAGGACCATTGAGCTTCCACCTTCCTTGGCTATCTACTAGCTTCGCGATCCACTCATAAATCTCAGTAGGGAAAGACGCGAAGAATATTTTGTGGATCTATGTGTATAGGTAGCAATATAACCACTTTTCCTTTGATATTTGCATATTCATGTTCTCCTATGCCACGAATTCGTGAATTATCCTATCCAACCACCCTTCAATTTCCTTCTTAGTGGGATTCCAATGATACGACATTAGACATCTCTACGCATATTCTAGTCCTGACAACGGAACCATTTGTTGGCTGGTTTGGCCTTGACCTAGGTTTGGAGTTAATTAACCAAACAAATCCCTATACTACTGAACCTTTCGGCAACAGCCCGTGGAGCGCGGACTGAGGTATCACCCAAAGCAATATGGGGGGATGCTGGAACCAAGTTTCCGCACCCTTGAGAAGTTTGAGGTGTCGATTTAGTCCAACTAAGAATGGCTTCATGTAGGTAACTTCGCACACTTCCCTGACCTGTAAGACCTTCGCGATCTGTTACAATCACCTTTGCGTAGCCCTAATTGGGGACTGAGGTGCTTTCACACTACTATGGCAGTGATCTACGCTATTTCCCCAAGTTACACTGTGTATCTTACTTATCTTCTGATAGTTGTTAGTTATCTTTGTGTAACCTGATATTCTACTTATATTCACTTAACCAACATAATCATAAATGTTCGTGCACCATATAAATAGTAAACATGCAATTTATACCCAACACATTTAATGCACAGAACAAGAAAAAGATACACGGAAATGATATGAAACATCTCTTTATTACTTCTCCAACGGTTACAGACTTGACTCACACTGCGCACTTAGCTGCAAGGGTCCACGCGCTCAGTTGTGGACTACTAGGCCTCTGCGCACTCAACTGTAGAGCCTTCTCCTACTCTACAACCCAAAGACTTGAGTCTACACTTAGATAAGTCTCAATTCTTCATCCTTCATTCAGTGTCTTTTGATTACTTTTACAACTTAGAGCCTCACTCTATTTATACAATCCCACGGTCTGCGGACCATGGGTATATTTCTAAAGCCGACATTACATTACAAAAATGAGGGCGGACAACCCTATGACTCATTTACAACTTCACGCTTCGCGCCCAAAAAAAGCGGTCTTTACATCGGATTTAGTCAAAATCTGGGCTTTAGTGCCAAAAATTTCCTTGGCGGATCCCACGGCCAACATGGTTCTTCCCACATTAAGGACAGAAAATGGACATAGCCTTCCATGCTTCTATCTACTTTTTTTTTTCTTGTAACACATCCACTTGTGATGACAGTGTGCTTAGGGTATCAGTTCTCAAATTATCCAGCAAGTTCCCAATCTCTACTTTTGTAACTCCAGAACAGTTGATGCTGGCATCAAATTCCTCCTGTGATACATCTCCTTTCCCTACAAAATTCAATAGTTCCAAAGATTCCTGCCTTAGTGATCCGAATTGGATCCATAAAGAACTATCAAAGAACCATGACTGTATTAGGTCGGACAAACTTCTAAGAGATTCCAAAGTAGTGATCAAAAACACCCTAAACCAGTGGCAATGGTAGCCAATGTGGAACGACGAGGACCTTAGTCAAAGCGCGCTGACTAAGGGCCATGGAGACTGTGCGGGAGGTCAAAGTAGCCAATGGGAGGCCCAAATCAGGAAAATAAGGAGGTTTTTGATGCGCGATTAGCGTCGCACATCGCTAGGCGAACAAGGACGTAATGGAGGAAGCCTGAGAACTCAGACACATGGGGAGCTGGAGAACCGCAAGCGAAAAGGAAAAGGTGCTAAAAGGACAAAGGCAGGACCCACGCTCTGGAAACCGGTGGTCTTGATCGGGGCGCCCTCAAACGGTAAGTGGTTTTAGATGAAAGTAGAGTGATTCCATTAAACAATCGACACGTGGCAAGTGGAGGTGAGAGAAAATCGTCGTTGATTGCACGCTAATGGTCGAGCAAGTCAACTACATGAAATGTGCGTATGGCATTGGATCTAGAGGCCCCAGATCAGACTGCTGAGATCACGGTTGATGGAGGAAGTGGAATCGATGAGGGAATACACCGTAATTTGTAAATATTTGAGGTCCGTTTGACCACCACAGTGGAGAAAGACTCACTCCATGAGGTAAATGAAGAAACAAACTGATGATGTACGCTGGTGACGTTTAGAGGAGGACATGTGGCCACTCCTTGAGGGCTGATGATGACGCCGAATAGGGAACTCCAAGTGCAGCTGCAAGAGTTGAATCGACAAAGGTGGAAGAGGAACTGAATAGTCTTGGAACGAATGGCCTAAAAGCCATGAACAGAGATAGAAGAAGACAGTTATCGAGAGGGACAGAGAACCCCGAGAGGCAGAGAAACAGTGAACCTAGAGAGGAGGACTAACACAAAGAGACAGGAGATAGTGAAGCAAAAGTAGAAGAAGATAGAGGTCTGAGCTGACCAAAGGCAGCATCGAGCACCAAAGAGCTTGAGAAATTCAAGCCATCCCATAGAGGATCTGTCTGGACTGAGCACCACATTGGGCTCTTTCCACTATAGACCAGAAGGTCACAGAGCTGGTAGGCAAATAGAGTCTGTGCACTCCAGTGGCTTGGGGAATCCAAGAACCACCCTACCAAGCAAAACCTGCTTCAGGAGAACTCACATGGAGTCCTTGTATTGTAATTTCTCTACTTAAGACACAATAAAACAAGGCCACCACTGAAAACTGGACCGGAGATGTAGCCCTAGAGAATAGGGTGTCTTTCCATTTAAATGTATGTGTATTGGCAATCTGATCGATCCGTTGCTTAAATAACACAAAACACACACCAGCACATGAGTCTGTAATACCTTTAAACAATAAATCTTTAACTAATTTCGCTCATAGGGTGAATATCAGATCAAGTGGTATGAAAGCATGAGGTTGTAAGGTTATACAAGCTTGTGTTGGTTTAGCTATGAATGCTCACTAGATCAAAGTTCAAATTAGGAGGAGAGTTGGTGGAAACTAATTTTGCAATTGGGAGAGTCTATCCTCAGAAGACAATGTCAGAGAAAGGTTTTGTGGGGCCAGACCCACTGTAAGCAAGAGCAATGAGAAAAGAAAGCAGAAGTGGAAAGAAAGGAAGGCTAACACTGCACAGAAAATCAAATCTTCATGCACTCACTGTAAAAAGGATGGGCATGATGATGAGAATTGTTGGATTCTGCATCCAGAGCTGAGACCTAAGAAGTCCAAGGGCAAGAAGAAGAAGACTGTTGCAGCTATTCAGAAATATTTGGGATCAGAATCAAGAGATGAAACAACTATAGCAGCCATAGGTATAAAAGGTAAGAATTCTGAAGCATCTACTAGTAATTCTTCTCAATCTGTTATTGATGAAGAAAATGAGAGAAAAAGACATGAGATTTTCCATATTCGAGTTATTTCCAAAAATCAAAAGATTGATACTTTGTTTGATAGTGGCTCACAAGTAAATCTAATTTCTAAAGCAATTGTAAAGAAATTGGGATTAGAAACTACAACTCACAAGAAACCATACCCATTAGGATGGTTGAATGATAAAGCACAACTACAAGTGACTAGACAGCGCAAACTCAAGTTTTCTTTTGGGTCAGCATTTGTAGATGAGGTTGAGTTAGACATAATTCCTTTGGATATATGTGGAATTGTTTTAGGAAGTCCTTACTTGTATGATAGGAAGGCTATTTTCTATAGAGATGAGAACAAGTATCTACTTGTTAAATATGGAATCGAATACTTTGTAAGAGCTCACAAGCTCAAGAATAATTATACTCT
>APFE030562717.1:31762-54164 GCA_000404065.3 Pinus taeda
TTTTTTTTTTTTTTTTCTTCTGATTTTTCCCCAATTTGATTAAAACTCTTAGCTCTTTTTTCTCTTCGATGTATTGTCTATTCCAAGTCTGGTAACATTGGTTACAAGTTTCATTCTTCACTTATGAGTGCTAAGTTGTGTTAGAGAGTGCCAATGCATGCTAAGGAGTGTTAGGGAGTACTAGGACAATGCAAGGGAGCACTAGGTCAAAATTCATGGACGTGAATGAATATGAGGGTGTGTTGTCAAGTGTCAATTAGTGCTAGTTCTCATGCCAAGGAGGAAGTGACAAGGTATGCTAAGAATGGGTAAGGCATGCCAGGGAATATCAGGGAGTGTCAAGAAGTGCTAGAGTGTGATACGTAGTTCCGAGGTGTGCTAACATGTGCTAAATAGTGCCAAGGCATTCCAGGTGCTAAGACATGCTAGGATGTGTAGGGTTCCAGAGTATGCCAATATGCGTCAAGGAGTTTCAAGGAAAAAGAAGGAATAACCCAGCTAAAATGAAAGGAAATGAACACATAAGAGGGTTAATAAGTCGGGACTTTATCTTTTTCAAAACGGGCATGCTAGGCACACTAATAATATGTTCCAATACATGCCAAGTGCCAATGTGTACCAAGTGCTAATTTTTGTCAATGCAATATTATGCCAAGGAGTTCCAGGGCATGCTAGGGACTACAGGGAATGCCAACACATGATTCTATGCTATGGCATGCCAACATGTGCTTTGGCATCCTACTCATGGCAAGATGTTCTAGGTACAAAGATGTTCCAGGTACAAAGATGTTCCAAGACATGCGAGGTGCCAAGGAATGTTAGTGTATTGTTCCAAAGCATGTTAAGGTGTGCCATAAGTTTTGAGGAGTGCTAGGTCTCTCTCATTAATAGAATTGACAGAGCTTGATTATGTATTAAATAATATAGTTCCTACAAATGCTATTGGAACTTTATTTAAAGGAAATTCGCTAGATAATAAACCTAATAGAGATTAATTATGTGTTGACTCATAGGAAGACTATATTCTTATGAATTGAGGGAAATGATACACACTAATTACTTCTTAACAAATTGACTGGCTATTATAACCACTATGACCTTGGACACATAATGAAAAAGAATCCACAACAATGGTCTTAAATCATTATATTTTGACAAAAAATATAGTAACAGGTGCATAATGTCATCAAAAACTCATTGGAATGATCAATGATGATGAACATTTTTTTACCATCACAAAAAGTAACCAAAAAGAGCATTGGTGAGGATCAATAAAAGATCGTCACTCGAAGTGTCACCAAAGAGAGAATTAGTGATGGGAAATTAATGACCCTCACCAAAAGTGTCATTGAAAGTGGCTTTGGTGATAAACTTTAAAGGACCATCACTATATACACTTACAACAATGATTTTTTAAAGACCATCACCATATGCGACATTGGTGATGGATCTTAAAGGTATGTTACAGGCATGAAGCATCATCAAAAACTCATTGGAATGATAAATGATGACGAACATTTATTGACCGTCACCAAAAGTAACAAAAAATATCATTGGTGATTGTCAATAAAACATCATCACTATAAGTGTCACCAAAGAGAGAATTAGTGACGGGCCTTTAATGACCCTCACCAAAAGTGTCATTGAAAATGGCTTTGGTGAAAAACCGTAAAGGACCATCACTATATACACTTACAACAATGCTTTTTTAAATACCGTCACCATATGTGACATTGGTGATGGACCTTAAAGGTTCATCACAAGAATGACCCTCACCAATGACCTTTCTTCTTATAGTGAGGGTTTGGTACATTTATTTGAACACCAACAATTTATTGTCAAATGGCCTGAAAATATTGAATGGCCTGAATGGCCTGGGTCCCATGCCAGCCTTAGGTTCAGGGGTTTGGAGCCTTTCGCCATTGTACTCCAACAGCAAGGCCCAAACACTTGAATTCCAAAGAGTCTCGAATAAAACTTTGACATGAGAAAACACACCAACACGACCTCCTAGTGATACCCTTAAGAACTTCCCACCTCATTAGATGACATCCCTACCACCTCATTCTGACATCATCTAAGGCATGTGTCACCTCCTGGTGGTGCCATGTGTTATCCAAAAATAGGCCACTTGGACACCTGAAAAACATCAAAAAATATGGCCACGTGTCACTTACATTAGGTGTCGCATCATCCTGTGGTAACATCATCTACCATGTTAGCTACCACATTTCTGGTCCATAGAAGAACACCACTTGTCTAGTTGTCATTGGTCCACATTTTCTTGTATCCATGTCACTTGTAAGGAAGAAATGTCTTGGGCATTTGTGTTTTTCATGAAAATCCTTTATTAAATTTAATAAGGTTGGGGTAGTATAGTTAATGTTAAATTTCATGTATCATGAATAGATCAATCTCGGCCTTTTCCTCTCGAGCTATGTCCCTTGGTCTCAGAAACTTGGGACCCTTGCACAACTTTACCGATGGGGTGAGATGATGTTTCCCCTTGCAGGATGTGAGTGGTTACAAAATTTGACCGGGAAATTCCTTACTCTTGATGTTTATATATCTAGGGACTTCAGGAGGTCACAACATTCAACACAATGCACCATTTGAAAACTTCGAAGGCAAGATGAAAAGTTTTACGACAACTAATAAGAATAAGTTCATCTCTTAGGCTTGTAAATCTCGGGATAGCTAGAATCCAAACATAATGCACCAATATGAAAAGGGGTCAAGGTGTGATTTTTTTATTTATGAGATATGTATGCACCATTCATCCCGAGATTGAGACTTAGCCATTTTTTTTTTAACAAAGGACTTTGTTACAAATTACAAGGTCGTTTTGGAACCTCAAAGTATGAAACCATGTTTGATTTTTAAACCTTAATAACTTTTGAACCCCTTGGAGTTTGTTAGTCTACCATATACTGTTGGAGAGGTATTTTTAAGGCATATTTAATTTTTTCATTGTGTATTCCAAAGTTGGTTCAAGAGTATGCTTAATAGGAATGTTACCTAACTAGTCCTGTGGATATTCAACAATTTGAAATAATTCATGTTCTTTACATTTGTGCACTTTGAAATATCACTTATCGTAATTATAACAAGACAAAGGAAACAACATTTTTCCATATGTTTAGAAGATAGCTTTTTGATATGAATTGATTACGAGTTAGATGAGTTGAGGGAAATCGTAAGAAAGGAGACTATAGTGAGTGGTTAGTAAAGGTCTCTTGGCCTATGGATTAATCACTATCTTAGATTCTTCATATTTATCACAAACTTCCAACCATATGTGTGGATGCTACATTAGAACATGTGTTTGAGTTGTTCCCTTGAGACCCCTAATGAACCATTCTTTAAAAAATGAATGATATTGGCCTTTGTGTAGATTTCCAATTTCTCAAACGCTTTAATATAGTCATATCTATGTTGATTTGGTATAATTTTGTCACGTGTCACAAATTTTGAATGACACATTCAAAACAGAATAAAGTCCTTACACAAAATTGGTCTAGGAAATGTAGCCTTTACAATTTTTCTTATACTATTATCACCACTATCGACATTCAAAATCCAAATATAAGACCCTCACTTCCAATTTGTGTAGGTCATTATTAATTTCATAAAGAGAGAAATAGTCACAATAACCTATATTGAGGCTATCATTAAGACTACTAATGACCTAAAATAACTCTTTATCATAGGGGAAGAATGTGGTTGAGGGGGCACCACTTCTTTTGGGAATGGAAAATAAATATGTGTGGATTCCTGAAATAAAAATAGATATTCCAAACCTCCAAGGTGAAATTGTGATGAGGTGGTCCTAAAGCCATGGCATCACATTCAATTGGAGTGCGTGTGGCATAACAAGTGGTAGTGGATATAGACTGCATGGACGTGATGTGAGTAAAAGGAGATGAAACTATGTCATGTGAATCATGTGCATGGAGATCACAATACATGAGTTAATGAATGAGAATGATGGATACTTCATGTGGGAATACGATGACCCCAAAAATAAAATTCATCGTAACATTCATGGCATAAATGTAATCATGTGCAAGGAGGATATTTTAATCCACTGACCAATCATGGAAACAATGATGATCAATATACCCTTATTACTTAACTTGATGGGGACAATTATGTGAGATCCATTAGGGGTGAATACAGGAGGGGTGGAATCTACCATAAAAGTCTCTTAACTAAATTATTAATGGAACAAGGGTGGGAGATATTACGTGTTTCCTAGCCGAGAAGGGCATAGTAATTCCCCTTAATCATTGACTAATCCAATGAATCACAAGCCTGAAACCCATGTCAATGGTGTAATACGTTTCTTTTCTTTAGGAAACATAAGATAAATAGCCCCACAGATGGGAAAAATGAATATCTTTTCTAGTCCCCTAACTGGTAAGCCTTACTCTCAAAATCCTAAACCTTTGTTCCCACCTTTGTGGTGAACTCCTTTCAGTCGACATTGATAAAGAACCCTCAATAGCCATGAGGTAATAAGAAAAATAACAATTCTAACAAAAAATCAAATGAGGAACAAGGAACATCGTAAACCCAAGAGACCATTGGAGGCACAAAAGAGAATAATAGGAAAAATAGTTTCTCTTGGAATATTTTTGCAAAAGATCATCTCACCTATGAGTGCCCCCAAATGGATAATAATTATTGATACTTGTTACAACAACCTACTTCGCTTCAACATATTATCTTGATGAATATTTTTCTACCCTAGCAACAACACATGGTTGCAAATGTTAGAAATTTTAGCAAGATAGGATCAATTTGACTTATGCCCTAGTCAAATTGAGTAATTTGATTTTCCACATTAGTAGGATGACTTGGATTGCAGTTAGCTACAGTGACATGGCCTTTTCTACTGTTTAAGTCAATGAACTCGAGTTATAGGCTTGGAGTAAAGTTCTGCATGTAGTGATTGCTAAAATTTAGAAATATAGTTCAATTATTTTCAATTGAACTCAGTTAACTAAGATCAAGTAATTGACTGAGTCATTTGAGTAGTAGAACTATTGTTAACTCATTAACCTCTCAGTTAAACTAGTTAATCAACTCAAATTATCCCAGACATGCATGGAATTCGAATTTCTTAGTTGGAGTAGAGGAAAAATCACATTATCATTATCAGTTGTGTACTAGTTGAGTGTATAGGCTTGGTAATTAAGAAGATGATCAATTCCTTGAGAATTGTGCAAGAAAATAGGGAATTACCCTAGTATTTAGGATCTCAATTTCTCCTTAATTGCGCAAGGAAATAGGAGGAAGTTGGAGGATTGAATTGGGTAAGTGTTGGCTAGAGTAAGACAATCAACAAGAGAACAAGTAAATTGTGCAGGGTGTGCTTCAGAGTTGAAGAAAGACATTGTAATAATTTCTCAATCTCATTTGAGTAATGAAAAGCAGTGGAGGGGTATTTCCTAGTTGAGTGCCCCTGTAAATCATTGTGTTTTTTTTGTTTTGAAGGTTACATGTGTTTTTAAATTTTGATTTCCATCTCACATAGAGAGGAAATTTGTAATCTCTTGTTTTTAGTTTGAATTCACTAGTAGTAGCAAAATTTCTATTAATTTATACATGGTATCAGAGCCTAAAAACACCATAGAAATGAGTCAATAGATATTCTTGTTTAGAAAATTTGATTTGCGGATTCAGTGAAGCAAATTTTCTTTTATGTGACAAAATTTCTTTCAACGGAATGAGATTGGAGTATATCCTAGAGGGAACCACAAATTTCATAGCTTGAACGGACAAGATGGAAGCTATACTTGATGATAATGGAGTGTTAGAATAAACCCAAACTAGCATTCCAAAACCAACAACATCGGATGCACAACAATTAGCACATTGGAAGAAGGATACTGCAAAATCCATGAGGATCATGTGGAGGGTGTGAGAGACCAAATAGTCTCGAATTTACATGGCAAGCAGACTCCATTTTCTATGTGGAAGAACCTCATTCAATTATTAAAAAATAGCATTGATGCTAGGAAATTGGCATTAAGGGACAAACTCGAAAGCATTCACATGCAGAAAAATAAAACCATTCCATACTCCCTCTTTAGATTCACTAAGGTTCAAGATGACTTGGAGGAGTATAAGAAAATGTGCCATATTCTAATTTGGTGAGCCTAGTTGTCTTTGACCTTCCAAAATCATAGCACAACTTTCAGGACTTTGTAAATGGAAGGGACAAATTATCAAGTTGGGAGATATTTTGGTCCAACTTGGTGTAGAAGAAATTCAAAGGAACCCTAGAGATAGAGTAACATCCAAAGCTAAGGAGGAAGAGAATATTTGCTTGGTTGGGAAGGGAAATAAGGCCAAAAGAAAGCCAGATTCCAGCCAGAGAAATTGCATGAAGAAGGACCTAAGCAAGATAAAATGTTTTCATTTCCATGAATATGGGCACTATGCAACAAAGTGTCTGCAAACTATGTCTAAGAAGAAGCCTTTAGGAGGAGCAGGAGGTGAAGGACTTGCCTCACAATTCAAATTAGATTTCACCCTAATTTCATGCATGGAAAGCACTACAATGAGGAGTGTGTGATATCTAGATTCAAGTGCCTCGTTCCATATGACAAGATGCAAAAAAATATTTAATAACCTAGAGGAGAAGGATCTCCATATGCATATAGAACTTGGGGATGATGGGACGTACAATATTAAAGGAATTAGAACTATAACATTTAAGAGGGATTCAGGCTCCCATATTCATATGAAAGATGTTATGTATGTACCTGGGATGAAGAAGAATTTAGTATTTGTACATATATTGGAGGATAGAGGCTATGATGTTGTTTTCAGTAAGGAAAAATCCATTAAAAGACATTTGGCTACTAGGAAAGTGAAATGAATTGGACTTAGAGTGAAAAATATCTACAAAATTGAGGTGGAAGCTTGCTTTGCACTGAGTATCAAGGTAGAAAATTTGTAGAGTCGAGATGTTGGAGAACTCTAGTACTGGTGCATGGGACACCTACACCATGG
The DNA here is from genome assembly GCA_000404065.3 of Pinus taeda. Lineage (NCBI taxonomy): Eukaryota > Viridiplantae > Streptophyta > Pinopsida > Pinales > Pinaceae > Pinus > Pinus taeda. The sequence continues at coordinate 38,786 of APFE030562717.1, forward strand.
GGCCTTAAAGATCTTGCAACATATTACCATTGATATCTTGAAATTTACCCTTGACTAGCATGATGTCTGCGAGGGATGCACATTGGGGATATATGTCAAATCCACCTTCCAAGGACAAGATAGTAGAGTAGGAGAAATCTTGGAGAAAGTCTACTTTGATGTATGTGGACCTTTTCTAAGACCTCTACAAAAAAGCATAGGTATTATGTAACTTTTCTTTGATGATTTTTCTAGAAAATGTTGGATTTTGTTCATGAGGAAAAAGGATGAAGTGTTTTCCAAATTTGTTGAATTCAAAGCATTGGTTGAAAATGAGAGTGGTCATAAATTGAAAGCCCTGAGAAGTGACAATGGAGGAGAATTTGTATCTAACACCACCAAGGAATTTTGTGCCAAAGAGGTTATTATAAGAGAATTGACAACACCCCACAACCCACAACAAAATGGGGTGGTTGAAAGGAAGAACATAAGCATAGTGGGAGTAGAAAGATCCATGTTGCATGATCAAGGGTTTCCATTACATCTACAGGCAGAAGCATGCAACACCACAATTTATTTGTAGAACATGAGCCCTCATAGAATACTTCGCATGATCACACTCGAAGAAGATTTCTCTAGGAGAAAGTTGGATGGATCTCATTTTTTTATTTTTTGGAGCTACTATGTATTATGATGTCTCTAAGGATAATAAGAAGTAATTGGAGCCTACAACTGAGATGGGGTATTTGAAGGATAAAAAGAGACTCCACGTAACTATAGCGTGCATTTTCCCTCACCCAGGGTGAAACGAGTGAGTAGATATGTCAAATTTAATGAGAAAAGTCTATGAGATGCTCTCTGGAGAAAAACATGAGTATCCCACTAGAGGGGCAGCTTCTAGCTCCAAAGGAGGAGCATTTGAAAAAGACTTAGGATGTTGTGGAGAAGCCACATATGAAGGAAAAGGCAGGAGGTCGAGTGGAGGAACCCACTCAACCAAAATCTTCGAGAGAGGGGAGGAAGAGGACCAAAGAGGTTGACAGATTGGTGCAAGATGCATGGGAGCACCTACATATTATGCAGGTAGAGGAGGTCACCAAACAAATACACTAATTATATGGCTCTCATGAAAAGACTCATCGAGTCAAAGCCTTCTTCATTTGAGGAAGCAATTTCTCAACCAGTGTGGTTTTATGCCGTGGTGGAGGAGTATGACTTCATCATGAAGAAAAGTGTATGGGAAGTGGTGTCGAGACAAAAGAACAAGTCAGTGGTTGGATTGAAGTGGATTTACAAATTGAAGCCTACAGCTAATGGGAACATCGAGAAGTACAAGGCTAGTTTGTGGCCAAAGGATTCTCTCAGGTAGAGGGAGTGGACTATGAGGAAAATTTCTCCCCAGTGGAAACATATTCCTCAATTAGATCCATTCTAGCATTAGCTATGTAGATGGGGTGGAAGATCCACCAGATGGATGTGAAGATCACCTTCCTCAATGGTGTTTTTGGGGAAGAAATTTACATAGATAATCCAAATGGATTTGAGACATATGACAGGGAGGCACATGTGTGTAGACTCAGGAGAGACCTTTATGGTCTCCAAAAGGTGCCCTAAGCATGGTACATTCAGATTGACACATATCGCAATGGATTGAGATTCACCAAAAGTGAAGGAAATGCAAATATCTACCACATTGTGGTAGATGGAAAGTTGCTTATCTTGGTATTGTATATTAATGACTTGATACTTACAAGGGATGAGCAGTTAATCCACTCTTGCAAGGAGGACCTTGCACGAGAATTAAAGATGAAATACATGGGATTGATGCATTACTTCCTTGGGTTGGAAGTATGGAAGGGTGATGGTGAGCTGTTTGTGATTCAGGGGAAGTATTCCTCTAAAATACTTTAGAGATTTCACATGGAGAACTACAAGCCTATGGAAACTCCTCTAGCTACAAATAGGAAGAAGGAGGATGCCTCTTCAAGAGAAGTAGATGCTACCATCTATAGCCAGCTTGTCAAATTATTGATGTATCTGGTGAACATAAGGCCTGACATATGCCATTCAATTAATAAACTAAGTTAAGCCATGGTGAAGGCTAACAAGTTGTATTGGAAGGCAGAAAATCCAGTGTTAAGATACCTCACAGGCATAACCGAGTATGGGTTATGGTACAAGAAGATAGAGGGAGTGAAGCTCAAAGGCTTCGTTGATGCAGATTGGGTAGGGATTCCATTAGATAGGAAAATTACTTCAATTTTTATCTTCAGTGTTGGGCCTACATATATTTCTTGGTATAGTAGGAAATAGAGGCATGTGGATCTCAACTAAGTAGAGGATGAACACATGGTTGCAAGTCAAGCATCATGTGAGGCCATATGGATGAGGAAAATACTTGTGGGTATTTTTAGTCAGGAGATGGATTTGATAGTGATTTATTATGATAATCAAAGTTGTATTAAACTCTCTAAGAATCAAATATTCCATGACAAGTCCAAGCACATTGATAAGGTACCATCACTTGCAGGATTGTGTGCAGAGGAGAATTATGATGCTACAATACATTCCAACTGAGGAGCATAATGAAAATATCTTGACAAAGGCATTTTCATGAAGCAAATTCAAATTCCACAAGTAAAGGATAGGGGTGGTGCAAAACCCCTTTCTTGTTAAGAGGGAGTGTTAGAAATTGTAGCAAGAAAGACTCAATTTGACTCGTGCCTTAGTAAAATTGAGTAATTCAATTTTCCACATCAGTGGGATGCCTTGGATTGTAGTTAGCTATAGTGACATGGCCTTGTCTACTAGTTAAGTCAATAAATTCACGTTATAGGCTTGGAGTAGAGTTTTCCATGTAGTGATTGATAAAATTCAGCAATCTAGTTGAGTTATTTTTAGTTGAACTCAGTTAATTGAGCTCATGTAATTAATTGAGTCAATTGAAGGTCAACTGAGTAGTAGAACTACTGTTAACTCATCTCTCAGTTAAACCAGTCAATTAGCTTAAAATAGCCAAGACATGCATGGAATTAAAATTTCCTAGTTGAAGTGGAGGAAAAGGCACATTATAATTATCAATTGTATACTAGTTGAGTGTACATGTGTGTAATTAAGCAGGTGATAAATTCCATGGGAACTGCGTAAGGAAATAGGGAATTCCCCTATTTTTTTAGGAGCTAAATATCTCCTAAATTGTACAAGGAAATAGGAGCAAGATAGATGCATGAATTGGCTAAGAGTTGGCCAAAGAAAGATAATCAACAGGAGAACATGTGTACAGTGCAAGGTGTGCTTCAAGGTTGAAGAAATACATGGTAATAGTTTCTCAATCTCATTTGATTAATGAAAAGTAGTGTAGGGGTTTTTCCCAATTGGGTTCCCCTATAAATCATTGTATTATTATGGTTTGAATGGTTGCATGTCATTGCATTTTTTTCTAAATTGTGATTTCCATTCTACAGAATTGTAGAGGAAATGTGTAATCTCTTGTTTTTAGATTGAATTCATCAATAGTAGAAAATTTTTATTAATTTATAGAACAAACCCTCCATGACCTCAGTAAGGGAGTAGTAGGGGAAATTCTTTTAATAAAACCTTATAATCCACCATTGGGGCTTCACTTACTAAACATATGAGATATCACGTGCATTCTTGGCATACTGAAAAAATACCCTTAATTTGACTACATATTGGAAACTACCTCTAAAAATCACATTATTTAACCCCCTACCAATACAAAATCAATACATATTCCCGATGTAAAAACCCCTAATTTCACTAGATATTCTAGGTACCCATTTTTTCATTAAATTTTTTTATACCCCTTTATATTTTTTCATTAAATTTGAGCTCCATTTTTTATACCTACCAATATAAACACCATTTACCCCCTATATATCCCCCAATATACTATGTCTTTTTCCTCAATATATATCACCCAATATGAATGCATGTGGTATGGTATTTCTCCCTAAGTGAAGCCCTCATATCATCTACCATGCAATATATATTTATGGTTGAACAACCTACTCATGTCACAACTAGAGTGCATAATTACGTGAATCCTAAGATTGTCTCTTCTACCTTGGAGCCCATGAATCCACCTCCACCTAATTACCTTCTTCATTTTAGTAAGCCAATGTTGATCACTAGGTCATGCCCCCCTAAAGGCACTTCTCATAATACTATGTATAATCCTAATGCACAGTCTTCTCACAACTATAATATTCTTAAGGATCTAGCTCAAACTCTAGTTGCTATGACTACACTTGAAGTATTTTAAAGTTTCCTCACATAATACAAGGCATTTTTATTTTATATTGGTGGAGTGGATCCCTTATATTTGAATATTATGACCTTTGATCCCTCTTCATGGAAACTTCATCTTCAAAATAATTCATCCTTCCAGATAATGGCCCATGTCATTGGACAACATGTCCATTGAATAATCTTCCACGAGGGGGCATCTACATGTATTATATTGTTGAAGTATTGGAAGGCTCCCGATTCACCAACTTTATCTCCATCTAAATCCATGTTAAATGATTTTTATGGACATATCTTGTAACCTTAATAGGTGTTCTCTACTTTACCTATTGAGCTTTGGAGAAAATATATCTTAGTTGAGGTTGAGGTCATAGGTGCACCACAACATTATAACCCTCTTCTTGGGTGAAGTTGGTTCTATGCCATAACCATCATTGTGTCTTCAGTATTCCATGTCATGATGTTCCCCCATTCAGGTAAAATAGTCACCATTGACCAATTGACCTTCTGAAAACTTGAATTTCAATTTCACGATGTCGATTCCCTTTTTTAGTGATTCCATTATTTCTACTAAAAGCATTGGACTAGGGATGTTCAAAAACTCCTTGTTGATGGAAAAATTTTCCATTATTTCTTACTAAACTATCACAATTACCTAACTCTATCAACATGATCACATCTGTCACATATGGTTCCAATGAGTCCATTGATAGTTGGATAATTCCTTCTCTTGAGGACATTGACATGTTTGGAAATTAGATTCCTTTGAGTCAGCCAGGTTGGCTTATCAAGTTATCCACATGTACATTGTTGATCTTGAGCGAAGTTCTTCCCATGATGTCAAACTTGATACTTACTCCTTGCCCACCTAGGCTATTGATCATTATAGTTTCCATGACTTCCTTGATACTAAGATGCCATTAGATGAAGTCATCTTGGAATCCATGGAAATATCTAAGCCACAATTGGAAGAATATCATCATCGATCATCATTCCTCCCTTATTCAGAACATGAGAATGATGACTTGCACAACCCTTCGAGAAATGGCTATTGAGTGTGAGATCTTGATGCCACCCATGATGTGTACTTTGAAGGGAACTTTGTGAACATCTCTCCTTTTATTCCATCAACATTTCTAAGGAACCTAAGGTCATGGATTTCATCATGATTGGAGAATATTTCACTCCCAATGAGATCACTACATATACCACTCTTTTGAAATAATTTCGTGAGATTTTCACATGGTACTATGAAGAAATGTTTAGCATAGATCCTTGGATTGTAGATCATGAAATAATGATTTATGAAGGAGAAAAGCCTATTCGAAAAAATATCAAGCTACTCCATCCTTGTAAAGTCATTTCCATTAAAGGAGAAGTTGAAAAACTACTCAAATATAAGATCATTTATTTAGTTCTCTTGTCAAAATGGGTTTCTAACATCGTTCCCATCACCAAGAAATACAATACTATTCATCTCTATGTCGATTATAGGGATTTAAATCTCATCTGTCCAAATTATAATAACCTTACCCAATTCATTGATCATATTTTTTATGAATGCACTGATACTAAAATCTTGTCCTTCATGGATGGTTTATCTGGCTATAATCAGATATAGATAAAAAAGGAATGTCAACATAATTAACTTTCATTTTTCCTTAAGGTACATTTGGGTATAGAAGATCTCAACCATTTGGTCTTAAAAAGGTTGGAGGCACTTTCTAGTGGGCCATGTCATATTCTTTGCATGACATCAAGTAGATTTTGTAGCCATATTTGGATGACCTCACTGCTCACTCTACTCAACGAGTAGATCATCTTATGCATTCACAAGATACTTTTATTTGTATTCACTACTATAATATTCATTTAAATCCTCGTGAATTCATATTTTGCATTATTTGAGGATGATTGATAGGATTTATCATGTCTAAGTATGGGATCATGGTTCATCCTTTTAAGGTTGAGGCTATTGTTAATCTGCACCCCCCCCCCCCACACACACTATTAGTCAACTTTAGAGTTTGTAAGGAAAAGCAAACATTTTATGTTAATTCATCGCCAGCTATGCTTAGATCACAATGGATTTTATGCATTTTCTTAAAAACGATATGTCGTTTGTATGGGATGACCAAGCACAATGATATTTTGATGCCTTGAAATAGGCCTTAATGTTAACCCCATTTTTAAGCCTCCTTGACTATAGTTGGGACTTCATCCTATATATTTCTACCTATGATTCAACCCTTGGAATTTTTCCTATCCAAGAGGATGAGAACTACCATGTGTACATCATTTACTACCTCAATAGAGAATTAGTAGGGGTGGAACTTTACTATTCATACATTGAAAAGTAGGCTCTCATTGTAGTCTTCAATGTTTAACGACTTAGACATTACATTCTCTTGTGAAATACTTTCATAGTCACTGATTCAAACCCCATGCATTGTTTTCTTAATTGAAAAGTATATGGGGGAAAGTACTCCAAATTGATAACATCTTGCAAAAATTTGATATGGAATTTGTAGTTATGACAACTCTGAAATATTTAGTCTTTACATAAATTCTATTCGACATCCCACTTCATTTTTATGGAACAATGGTCACTGATTACTTTCTTGATGAATCTTTGTTTTTCATTAGCACAATTGATCCTTGGTATGGGGATATCTTTCTCTATCCCCAAACTGAAAAGTTTCATCCCAAGTTGTCCCATGATGATTGTTGGTGCATATTCCGCAACTCCAAACAATACATCATCATTTATGATACTCTTTATCACCGTGGGTTTGATATCGTTTTACATTGATGTATGACTCATGAAGAGGCTAAACACGTTCCTAATGACTACCATATAGAGGCATGTGGTGGACATCTCTTTGGGTTAGCCATTCCTCAGAAAATATTGCACATTGGGCACTTTTTGTTGTCAATATTTAAAGATAGCATGAATGTTGTCTAAAGGTGCCATACCTATCAAATATTTACTCACAAAATGTGCCCTCATCCTACTCCCCTTCAGTTCGTGATAGTTATCGTGCCCTTTTCCAAATGGGGTATCATATTCATGGAGTTTAAGGCTACCTTATCCAACAGTCATATTTACGTGATTGTAATCATAGATTACTTTACCCAATGGGTTGAAGCTATACCAATATATTCTATCCATGGTGCCACTACAACTCTTTTCTTCTTCAATCACATCATTGCTCAGTTTGGTGTTCATAAAGATATTGTGATAGATCACAATGCTCACTTTCGCAATCACATGATGACTAAATTAGTATCCAAGTTGGGGTTATTCCATGAGAACTCAACTCCCTTCTATCCTCAACCTAATGGTCAAGTGGAGGCCATCAATCATGTTATCACCTAGCCATTTTCATTAGGTTAATAGAAATACACCATGTAGTATGGGTTTTATCCATTTAAACCAATTTCACTATAGGAAATAATTTAGTGAACCACTTTCGTAAAATATTTCCATTTAATTAATCTACCCATATGAGAGTAACCTAGAAGTGTTTTTAATTTGAAATTATTCTGATATATTTTACCCATATTCATACTTTTTTAATAAAAAACTCTTGTCTAATTGGGTAATGGTTTTTGTTTTTGTTATATGTTTTTTACAGATTATACGCACGTAATATTTTTAATAAATTGTTAACATCTTGTAGATCTGCACCTAACACATTATCATAGACATATCTAGGGTTTAAACATTATTTCCTTTGTTGGTAGCTTGCTTTAATCATCAATAGAAAAAAGGGGTTTTGCTAATATTTGTATAAAATTTTAGCTAACAAGTTAGGTCCTTAGAACTATGATCCAATGTGTGGTGGACAACCACAAATGGCATTGGAATTTTATGCTATTTTTGGCTCTTTGGTCTTATCGAACCTCAATGAAGACCTCCATGGGATTCACCCCTTTCCAACATGTTTATGGTGTGCGTTAGCCTCCTGCTGTAGCAGGTTAATCATCTTTCATGATCGGCATTTTTAAATGCCAAATATGTCGTACTATGCATATTGCAATGCTCCATATTTGCTAACAGAGGCCATGAGAGTGTGCTAGCCTAAATCCCACTGCTGTGTCCCAATTTTTGAGGTGCTATTACATTTTGAAGAATTTTCAGTTAAAGGGAGGTCCAAACAGTTTAATCTTCATCTCCCTAGGTTTCAATTTCTTGTTTTAGAATATAGAGAATGAATATCTGTCCAAACAGCTTAATCTTGGCAGATTTGTAGATAGGTAGAGAAATAAGGGCGCTCAACAGCTTAATCTGAGCCCCCGGATGAAATAAGTGTAGTTGTAGATAGGAGGACAGAATAAGAAAAAGTTGAAAAGTTGGGTATGCTAGTTCAAGTGCACCCAAACCAAAAAGAAGAGAAAATGCTAGGTGAGTAGGTCGATTAAGTAGCTTTGTGGTTGGAGAATCATGGCTTGTGATCCATTTCATATTTTCAAGTGTCATATCTATTCACATCTCAAGCATGAGGCAGTTTTCCATTTGAAGGAGCTCAAGCGAGGCATGTCTAACTCCCCTTCTTCTTCTTTCCCCAAATCACTCACTAACTTCCCCTAAAGAGGTCAAGATTTGCTTGATACCTCTTAGATTCATCATACTCCATATCATTTGCCTTGGTGAAGATCTGCTTCACTCAAGGAATGTACACACTTCTTTTAAAAATCATTCTCCCATTGATAGCCTAAGATTCACATACTTAGCGCTTTCTTATCACTTATCATATTAACTACTAACTTTATTATGTAGCTCCCTATCTATCTCCCCTTCCCCTACTAAAACGATGTTAATAACTCCCCTATATATTTATCCCCTCCCCTTGGTTGAAAAATAACCATAAGTACACTCGGGAATTGCCAAGTTTATCTGAAACTAAGCAAGAACCCTCATTTCCCCCTCGAATCATCTTCTCATGCATCTCGGACCCCTTCCGATGCCTTGAAATCCCTTCAAAACATCAAAAATTCTGCCTCCGATCACAAAAGCCCTCATTACTTACCTTGGGCCTTGCTCCGATTACAAAAAAGTTCTATTTTGTCCCCTCCGATGCGATATCGCAAGTCAGGAGGAAAGTCTGGTATCAAAATAGCGAATAAGTATGCCCCCGATTGGTTTGGGCCGACAGTGATTTCGCCGATCGGCGTATCGCTATGACAAAGCAAAGCATGCATGCGCGCTGCCAATATGGTCATCGCTGATGGTCTTTTGTCGATCGCATATCGGCAATCAGCGTTTCATATGAATCCACTCCATGTATATATATAGGTTCCGCCCCATCCGCCGATTGCGATATCTGCTTCGTATTGCATTTGTATATGTTATCGCATCGCTCCATTTGTAAGGCACCACGGGCCTTGTCTCCTATCCTTCCACCTCACCCCTTCCTACCTGCGTCGGCCTGCCACAGTACTGCCACATCATCACCCTGTCGTACTGCCATGTCACCTTGCTGACATCATCCGTCGTACCGCTCATGCATGCTGACGTCACCCACTGAAAAAACACGCAAGTGCAAAATCAAAACTTCGGAAGCCCGGAATGAAAAACAGAGGCAGTTTTCGATGCGCTAATCTCGCATCGCTACGGGAAATGGGCCAAAGTGGGGAATCTTTTGTTCAGCAGTCGTTTTTGGGCCGAAAAGGGCCGATTTAACAGTTTTAAGCATATCAGCAGGGAGAGAGAGGCCCGATTCAAGCATTAAAGAGTATCAAAAGCAAAAATGAAGCCGAAATTTATGTCAAAGTGTATCAGGTAGCGGCAGAGAATATCGGTGTTGCGGCAAAGTGTATCAGTGGAGATTTTTTCAGTAGCCTGAAGCAGGAAAACATTAAAGGGCCCCCATCAAAGTCAATAAAGCAGCGTTGGGCCATCAAAGCTCACCAACTCATTATTAAATGTCTTAAAGCCACATAACAGTAGCAGAACCGCCTAAAAAGCTGCAGGCAAGTGTTTTAAAGCCCAGTTATTGCAAAAACGATGTATTTGGCCACCTCAGGGCATCGCTGCAAGTCCCAAGGTGCAGTTATGGCTAAAAGAGCCAGCGCATTGCAGTAAAGGACCAATATTTATTCATTCTTATGGTTGTTGCTTCCAGCGCAGCTGATAGATGTTTTTTACATTACTTGCAAGAGAAGTTAGGTTAGAAGCATTTATTTCTTCAGATCTCTCTCATATCTACTGTTGTAGATAATTTTTATATATTTTCTCTATTTATACCTCCCTCGATATTGTGAAAAGGGTTGGTTGGTTGTATCTCTCATTTTAGACTTGCGTTGTAAACGGTAAGAGTTTCTATAATCAAAGATTGCTCGAATGTTTGCTTCTGAAATGGTTGGTTGTGTTTTTAATGGAAGAAGAACTTGATATGGAATTCTCGTGCTTACTCATGGTCCAATAAGTCTTTCCTCCTTCTGTTTATCAGCTTATACATATTTGTATCATCTATATATCATAATCTAAGTTCCAGGAAAAAATAATAGTTCAGAATTGGTTTTCATGCCCTCTGTGCTCAATTCTTGTAACTTTTCTATTTTTTCCTCTTGATTTAGGCATAAATATGAATTCCTTATGGCTCATGTTTGCCCTATCTCTTTCATTTCTGAATGTTATCTAGGAATTCTTCATTGCTCCTATTTAGCCTTCAGCCACTTTCCCTCTTTGGTTGGATGAGAGATTCTTAATTGCCCCTCATCCCCCAACCTCCATTTCACCCTTGTTTCCACCATTAATCATTGTGTCATGAGTAGCTATCCTGCTCCATATTCCCCTCTTCTACCAAAGAAAACACATCCATCGGTTCACATTCATGGACTCCATGCCCAATGGTCTGAACTTCTTACCCTTTGCATGCCAACTCTGCCTGAAAAGATCAACCATCCCACCAAATTCAAACAAAACCCATGTGCATCATATCTAGCCTAAAATCATCCCTTAAACAAAGCTAAATCCTAAAGAGAGAGCCTTCTCTGACTGTTGGTAGGCTAGGACCTGCAGTCCAATGCTTGGTTTGTGGTTACCTCGGTCGTATCCCTTTAGGAGTCAAAAGGGACAACCTGAGTGTTAACAGTGTGGAAGTGATGTTGCTTATAAAATTTCTGATTCCTTCATTAAAACTTGTTATTGAAATTCTCCCAAGCACTTCGTCTAAGGAAGAATGCATCCTTTATTTGGCTTGCCTCAATGAACAACATTGTGATGCTATTTCAGCTAACAAATCTGATCAAAAACATGTCAAACCATAATATGGAAAGTAAGCATGACCTTGCACTTTTTCGAAAGGTGATTTAGTCATGGTCTATGATCTTCGATATGATCAACTTGGTGCGGGAAAGATAGAACCCCTTTGGATCAACGCATACATTTTTAAAATTGTGCTAAATAAGGGGGATATATTCTTGTCGATTATCGTGGGAACACTCTCACAGAACCTTGCAATGAGCTCTACCTAAAAAATTACTACACCTAATCCTCTCAGTGCAATTCCTTGTCTATATGCATATAATCCATTACAAAATTGAAAAATGACATAAACTTTTATTGTTTTCTTGAGGTATATAGTAGACACTAGGATATAGGATTAGGATTCATCAATATTTTCATTTCATTATTGACCTTTTTCGTCACCATTTCACTATGCCTTAGGGCCCACCCTAGGTACATTGCAACATTAGCAATGTCTTTTTACATGTCATAATTTGTGCGATAGAACCTAACCCTTTATAGACACATTAGAATAATACCCAATTACCATTTTGGTACCCATGTTGTTTTTATCATATTTTTAGGGATCCTATTTAGTACCCACCACATCCTCGTAATTGAGCCTCATGCCTCTCTTTTTCTTTTATGATTAGCCATTATCACCCTATAGGGGGTCCCCACTCTTTTCCTCGTTACTGTTTGGTCACCTATGCTAATGGTCTTCAATATCTTGCTATATGTTTTGACAATAATGCTTGCATTCATCCTACTTGCCAATATTGCAACCATGCTTGAACCCTTACATTTGCATCAGACTTGCAACCCATTTTATCATTTCAGAGAGACCATTTCTATCAGTGGATTTATGTTGTTGGGCAAGTTTAGTTAGCCACAAAACAAGATGTACACCATTATACAACTCATTTGTATGGAACACGCTTCCTTTTCACCTTCTTTTCATGCACGTTAAAATATGAAAATCTCGAGCTTCTTTTACTATCTTTTCACAATCGTTAAGCCTACCTAGAAATGCCAAGTTCTTTCCCACTTATTATTCAAGATGAAATCTAATGAGACATCTCTTTTCAATTATTGATCTCACTAAAACATGAGAAGGACACGAGTGTACATTTTTTCTCTTTTTGTAGCCTCACTATAAAGCCTACGAGAAAAGGAACTATTCTGAGTATTATTTTATCTCATTTTCAATATTGTTAAAACTAAATTAAAATAAACCTATTGAGCTCACTTTCCTTCTTTTTCATGCTAGTTAAACTATGAAGGGGATCCACTATATAAAAAGGGAAGGGTGGAAAACATTCTTTTTTTCTATTGTATCATGGTAGTTGTATGTCACCCTTGAACATGGCACTTGTTTGAGTCATAATGTTATAGTTGGTCTTTGTTGGGCTTTAGATACACATCATCAACATGATTCGAGTCACTTTGTTATTGAATCAATATCTCACCCAATTGGTTACCCTTCCAGTATATTGGATTTCGGGATGCCTCCTATGTCGCCACTATGTCTATTTGGTATTCTTCAATCTATGTTGCCAAGTTCACATCTATTTCATGTCGTTTAATGTTTAAGGTAAGTCTCAGCAAGAGTCGGCTATCTACACGTATCATTATGAATTTTTTTTACCATCCCTATGTCAATTGTGCATTAGTTATTTAGTTGTTATTATTAGATACCTATATTTGTTTCAATTTTGTGTTAAATTATGGGCAATAAATCAAGGACATCCTTTGATGGATATCTTCCCATAAATGTGAACATCTTATTCGGGATGTAAATTTAGAAAATTTAGCACCTTGGAGCTTTTATTGCTCAATGGTACGTTTCCTGGTGGTTTATAGTGGGTTTTCCTCAATGGTCCATGTTGACCAATTATGTAGAGTCCTCAACATCAACACATTCATCCACACTCTATATATTGTTATAAGTACCTTGGGAATCATTTTTATTTTTAGTGGTCTCCCTCACATATCTTAATGAGATACCTCAATTCCTGGTAATCATATGGTCCCCCTACATGCTCAACATCATCTCATTCATTCACATCTAGTAGAGTTGTACCATCAAGATGACTTGAAGAACTTAGGGCATGGTGTTATCTCTCTCATGACTAGTGTATACCCCAGGTTGTATTATATACTATAATATATGCTTTGAGGGTAATCATTGGGGACACTTACATCAATGTCCATCCCTACTAATAGCTATTGTGATAGATGTCTATATTGTATCATGGCTAGTCATTAAAGACATGATCCTGTAGTATGATTACCTCATGGATTTAATTTGTATGTATTTAACTATTATTTTTCAACCTCTATAGGTATTTTGTCTATGGTATCTCTCTCTACGTCACTCAATGCACTCCATAGTTCACAAAAGTAGGAAAAGAATAAACATATGCAGAAGTGTGGTCATAGTGTCTACCCATACTTCTCTTTTGCAATAAGCTAGAATTAAAAGTCCAGTAGATAAAGAGTATTTGTGAGGAGAGGACTTCAGGTAAGGACCACGAGTGTGCATGAGTATCTACACTTGATTATTGGTTTAATACAAACTCAATATCTTTTCCCCATTTCCTTGTGTTCCTCATTTGTATTTTCATGTTAATTATGGGTATGTTTATATATGTATGTGATAATAGTTTTTGCAATGTATAGAGTTATGGTGATTTTTTGTTGTACGCATTTATTCAAGAATAGGGACATGAGCATAGATATCTAAATTATTTCCTTCAAGTTGATTGCATCAACTAGAGACTCTTCTCGCGATAGAAAGGTACAATCCTTCCACTCTCTCTGTAATTTCTTGTCTAAACATGCATGCATTGGAATTTTCTTGAGTCGTATTGTGATTTTGATACAATATCCTCCATATGGGTAGGTATTTTCTATTGGGTATAAAGTAGCTTGTTATTTCAAGTGGAATTCTCCCTTAGACATTGGTCTACCACTAGAAAAACTAAATCAACAATAGGAAAATAATGTCTTGGTTGTTGAAGAAAGTGTAACTAGGTTTGGTCTTCGTAAATGTAATTTTGAAATTTGTACTTGTAAAGGAAAAGAATTATTATTTTCGTCATTTTTGCATCATGACTAGTCCTTGATCACATGTTTAAGTGCTTCTAGGAGAGTCAAAGAATCATGTAATTATTGAAGACCCATGTAGGCATGTTACACTATATAAATATATGTATTAGAGTCAAATAAATATGTTAAAGAAGATCCTCCAAAGAAAATACAAGTCTCCTCTTCAAGTCATCTCAAGAAATGAATTTTCATGCACAAATGACAAGTCGACCTCACTAGTTGATCAAGTTAGCCTAAAATGAGGGACAAATTCCTATATATGGGGCATTTCAGACCACAAAAAAGGATCACTACTCATCTCTGAAATCAACAAAGAAGAGAGGATGAAAATAGGTATGAAAATGAGCATTGAATTTCTTCTAAGGCAGTGAAAAAGAGAAGAAACAAATCTGCATTTTTGGGACTATTTTAGGGCTCTTTTCTGTCACACGTGGAAACGTAAGAGAGGGCATTCTACTGTTGCAACAAGTCAGGAATTGAAATTCTACAAGAAGTTTCGATTGGGTGGAAAATAAGCTCCAAATAGGCCTCCATCTCAAGCAAAAGAGGTCACACACCTAGCGAAGGAAAGGAGACATTGAAAAGGTTTATTTTAGGCCCTAGATCAGCCACACATGGGAAGACATCAAAGTAGTAGTAAGGGTTAAGAGGATCAACCTATAAATGTTAGGTCCCTATACTACTAGTGTAACCCATTATTGTTATTAGTACAACCCCCTTATTATATTGTTGTGCCCATTTAGTCCCCATATTGTTATTATTGTGCCCTTACATTATTATTGTTAT
>APFE030562717.1:54184-81767 GCA_000404065.3 Pinus taeda
TCGGCTCTGATTATATTATGATCCCTTAGACTCCTATATATATAAAGGAGGTCTTGTCATTTGTATCATCTAAGAATTGTTCATTTGTGTAATGTAAAGGAGGTTGGCCCCTCGAAGAGGCTTATTTATAAGGCGTTGATCTATCTTTTCTATCTTTTTGTGAGTTGGTTTCATAACATTTGGTATCAGAGCATTGGATTCTAGTGTTTTGCTGCTCCAAATAGGCCATCATGGAATGTTCGCTATAAAAAAATTTCTGCGAAGTTTTAGAAGCTAAAAAATAAATCCATTTGAGTTGAAATATTTCTAAACTTCAGGTCCAAATTTCATAGCCTGTCTCATTATATTTTTGGAGATATGATCTGATGAAGTTAGGGTTTGTGCAGACTCCCGAATTACATTCCAAACAGGTGACTTGGGGAAAATCGTCGTAACTTTGGTTCTGAGCATTAGATTGAAATTTCGTAAGTTTCGGAAAGAGGGCAACCTTTAGTTTTCTTTATATCAATTTCAGGTACTAAGGTCGAAAAAGTGACATGTGGAACTTCATACAAGTTCACTCTACTGAACTAGTCTATAATCAGGTCACTGTGGGAGATTTGGCATAACTCTTTCTTGAAGAATCTAATTGCGATCATAATTGCGGAGTTAGAAGGAGGACTCAGAGGGCTATTATAGGAAACAATTGCAGAACCTAAAGATCCGTAATTATAGAGTTACAGTTGTTTTAAGATAGAGCTCCTAAAATCACGAAAAAGAGAGATGAGAAAGTTTGATGGCAAGGATTGGGTAAATTGGATATTACAGATGGAGAAATATTTTGATCTACATGGTGTACCACTATTACAAAAGGTAGGTATTGCATCTTTATATTTATAACCGAATCAATTCTTATGTTATAAAGGGCCTTGTTCTCGTAATCCACTTGTTACGTGTTCAATTTTCACAGAGGAAATGATAGCACATTATGAGGAAACAAAGAGAAACACCTTCTTTAGCCAATTGATAGATCTAAAGAAAAAGTGTTCAATGGCAGAGCACATTGAGGAATTTCAAAAATTGAATATAAGGGAAAATGATATTCCATAGAATAAGAAGATTGATGTCTCCATAGGGACTTTAAAGGATAACATTCAACATGAGGTTCATCTTTGGGAACCTGATTCATTGGAGAGGGCATTCAGGTTAGCAAGACAAGTGGAAAGAAACATTATGGAAACAAGGAAGTCTACCCGTCACAACTATAAAGATGGAAGTGTTGTTTCTCCTAGCCTTACACAACCTACAAGGTTGAAACCATAACAATTAGAAGAAGAAAGAGCAAAAGGGCTTTGTTACAATTGTGATAGCAAATACACTAACAGTCATAAGTGTGTTGAGAAGAAAATATTTTACATAGATTATGAAGAGGAGGAAGAAAAGGATCAAGAAACATAAAAGGAAGCGGATATACACCAATAACCAACCCCAAAGAAATAAGAAATGAATCCGACCATATCTTGTAATGCATTGGAAGAAATTACCACTCAAACTCTCAATATAGAAGAACATATCAAGAAGAAAAAGGTTCAAGTAGTGAAAGATCAAATCAAGAATCAACAAGAAGTTCTCCAACTTTTAAAGGATAACACCACTTTGGTGCAGAATCAAATGAAACAAGAGGCAAATCAACATCATATTGAAAGAAGTTTTGATGTAGGGGATTGGGTATTTTTACGGCTACATCTCAAGCAAGATATTGATGAGAAGGAAACGTTGGAAATACTACATGCACTTAATAAATGGCGACCTTACCTAATGGGAAGCCACTTCAAGTTAAAGTTGGATCATGATAGTTTGAAATACTTTTTAAAACAAAGATTATCTTTAGAAGAAAAGAAAAAATGGGTCACAAATATGTTGGGTTATGATTTTGAAATCATCTACAAAAAAGGGAAGTAAAATGTTGTTGCAGATGCACTCTCGAGAAAGGATGAGGATGTGGAAGCATTATTTTGTGTTATTTCTATTATCTAACTAGATTGAATAAATGTAGCAAGGGATGAATTTAATAAGGATGAAGAAGTGTCGCCACTCATTCAAAAGTTGCAGAAGGTCCCAGTTCAAACAATATTGCCAGAACTTGGCGAGGAAGGAAAAATAATATTGGAACCTAGAGCAATCACAAAAACAAGAACCCAACAGCTACGAAATCAATCAATTTCAGAGTATCTCATCAAGTGGAAGAACTTACTCATTGAAGATTCCACATGGGAGGACAAGAATTTTATACAGAAGCATCAAGAACTACTCAAGTGTTGAGGACAACACACTTTTTGAACGGAGAGGGAATCGTTAGGGTCCCTATACTACTAGTGTTACCCCTTTTGTTATTAGTACAGCCCCCTATTATTGTTTGCCCATGTATCCACATTTGTTATTATTGTGCCATAGAAGCCCACGTTGTTATTATATTGCCCTTACATTATTATTGTTATGTCGGCTCTGATTATATTATGACCCCTTAGACTCCTATATATAGAAAGGAGGTCTTGTCATTTGAATCATCAAAGAATTGTTCATTTGTATAATGTATAGGAGGTTTCCCCCTCGACGAGGCTAAATTCTAAGGCATTGATCTATCTTTTCTTTCTTTTTGTGAGTTGGTTTCATAAAAATCACTTCAAGGAAATGCCTCAAGAAATGCCTCATTCTCTAGCCTAAGTATCAAGGAGAAGGAAAAAGTCCAAGAGACGTAGAAAAAATTAAAGAAGGGAATGAAAGAAGAGGTCTCTAAGGAGACCTAGGGATTCTGTAGTTGATATAAAAATAGTTCCCAATTGAATAAAGAAGTGCGAAGGAAGAGATCAGGGTGCAACCCAGAAGAAGGCATCAATTGAAGGACAAATAAAGAGAGATGGTGTCTTCTTCTTGGAGGATATACTTGTCAAGGGTCCAGGGTTTGGCAGTTGTCAATTCAAGCTTCAATAAGAGTAATTTGTAGAAGGGTTTCCCTCTCCAGGTGAGAGAATTTTTACCCTGACTGAGAGCGAACATCTTGTGTTATTATCTCTTTTATTTTTGTAACTATTTGATGAAGTAAAAAACACATACTAATAACAATAAGATAATATTGTGCTAATAAGAAAATAAAAAGTGTTTTACAAATATTTATCATTGTCATAAGAATCTCACTATAACCTAAATGCCCTAGATTCTTCAACATGGATTTAGAGTTAAGGTGAGACATCAAGGAAGGGCATCTCAAGAAAACATACAAGATTGAAGCATTGAGATGAAGAAGCAAGGGCACAAAAATGTTGAAGCATCAGATCTACAAGAAATAGTTCTAGATACATCAGAGATAAGAAGGATTACCATCTCCTCTTCTAGATCCATCAAGAAGAAATCCTTCCATCCAAAGCATCTACAAGAAGGTTCATCCAAGAACAGTTTACATGAAAGACTCATCATCTTCAAATAAAGGTACACAAATACAGGCCATTCATTGAATATCTCCAGATCTACGTATTGAGAAGTTTTCATCAACAAGTAAATCTCTCACAAGGCACCTTGAAGGAACCATCTTGAAGAACTCCAAGATCCAAGAATTTGAATATTTATTCATCAAGGAAGTAAAAATATCCCCTCATCATTGACCCTCTCAAGTAAGTATTGTTATGTCCTCTCCTAAAAATATCAAAATGTTTTTTTGCAAGGAAAGCAACAAATTAGTTGGGACTACTAGTTTCCTTGTATGGAAAAAGAGGATTGATCTACTTCTCAAAGAAAATGAACTTCTAGACTACATCAAAAGGAGTGTCATTGGTCCTACTAAGGAACAAACTCAATCCCTAGAAATTATAATAAGGATGAAACAAGGGCTCAAAGGATTATGATAGAATCCATCAAGG
The DNA here is from genome assembly GCA_000404065.3 of Pinus taeda. Lineage (NCBI taxonomy): Eukaryota > Viridiplantae > Streptophyta > Pinopsida > Pinales > Pinaceae > Pinus > Pinus taeda. The sequence continues at coordinate 58,078 of APFE030562717.1, forward strand.
ACCCTCTCATTCCTTATGTTTCCAATATTGAAACATCTAAAGAAATATATGATAAGTTGGTGGAGCTATTCTCAGTTAGTACAGTTGGAGAAGTGATATTGTTGTGTAATGAACTATATAAAATGAAGATATACAAGGAAGAAGGAATAGCTCCCTACTTCATGAAGGTAGCTAAGATGAGAGACCAACTGCAAGAACTAGGAGAAGTTATGTGAGATAGAGAGATGACAATTGTGGTGCTCAATGCATTACCCAAGGAATGGGGCAACTTCACATCAAGTATATATGCCAAGAAGAAAGCTACCATGTTAAATGAACTTTGATCCCTATGCAAGATTGAGGAGACTGGATTGAAAGCCAAAAATGATGTGGGATCAAAGGAAAATAAATTTGTTGTTATGGACAAGAGAAAAGGGAAATTTTGTAAGTTTAGTCCACAAAAGAAGGATAAAAGAGATATGTCCAAAGTCCAATGCTTCGGCTTACAAGAGTATGGGCACTATAAGATGGATTTTCCTAAGTTTAAGAAGGACAATAATAAGAGAAAATGAGAAGAAGCCCACATTACCCAAGAAGTGAAAGAAGAAGAGAATAAGCAGACCCTTCAGATCTCTACTATCACTGAGATAAACTTCTTCACATAAGTCTTCTTTAAAGTTTTGGGTATCATGGGAACATGTAGCAGTAGGATAGAATTCATGGTTTATGAGAAAGGCATCTTCAGGAATATAGGAGAATTATGTAGAGATAGCTCAGATAAAGATATTCATGTAGAAAGTATGTAGCCATTGAATGACCTCATCAATGCATAAATAAATGATCATGATCAAGAAGAATCATCTTATAAGGCCACTATCATTAGTAGAAATAAGCATTTGCATGATAAGGAATACAAGGATTCTCCGATGGAATCTTCAATAGAGGGTTCATGACTTTCAAGAAAGGCATATGTCTTGATAGGAATTCCACTTATGGTGATTCAAGAAATGATGATATGCAAGCAAGGAAATATGTTGCAAAGAAAAGGATATTGAGTTAATCTAAATCTAGGAAGTTGCCAAAGGAAGTTGAGATGATCAAGGAAAGAACTTAGTTGAGGTATGCATGCATATGTGTTTTCAGTTAAAGTCATGTCATCATTTGTATCAATGAGCATAGAGAATTTCTTTAGTAGCATGGTAAAGAATAAGGAAAATCTCTTTCATTAAGAATATGCATGAAGGCATGGTTCACAATATGATAAAGGTCAACATGAGAAATATCCTCATATGAAGTATGAGTTGATTGACAAGAGAACTTATAAGTAAGAATATGGGAAAAGAGATCAGGAATAAAAGGACGCCATGGACACTAGGAATCAACATCTGACAAATTTTTTGAAGGCATCTCCCGGAAGAAGGCATGAGAAATTTGAAAAGGGAAGAAAAATATCAAACGACCCTTCACACCTGGAAAGGCCTTGGAGATGTCAAAATGCAGGATGTTAATGATTCAAGGAAAAAACATGTCATGATGACGAGCCATCTTGTAAGGTACTATGTGATTTAATGTTATGTTTTGATTTCTTGAATAATAACTGGATGAGTTCATGCAGGGCTACTGGAAAAACAGTTGTAAGTTCAAGTACAATTAGCTTTCATACGATGGATGGAAATTCATGAAAGAAACAAGATGAGGAAGAAGTATCCATATAACGAAGGTTCCAAATATATATCAAGAAGGAAACTTTCCATGAATAAAAGAATCCAATGACAAACTAATAAGGAAATTGATCGATGGTTGATACCCTACAAGGGAGAAGCTCAACTGAATTTCATGGAATCAAGGAAAGAAATTGATCAAGTGGCTGAAGGACCTGTTGAAGCCCCAAAAATCAGGTCGACAACAAGGGGGATACCCACCCGGTCCGGACCTTGGTTAGCAGCTCCTTTTCCATTTGGTGTAGTGGGTCCAACTGGGGATATGGGACCAGTTTCCCAATTTAAGTGTGTGTGTGTAGAGATTTGATATTTCCTTCCTAAAATTCCTAAGTAAAATGCTTCTATTCTAACTCTTGATCTAATAACATGCAATCTATTCTAATAAGCAGAAGTATCTAATTCTACACTAACCCGGGGTGTAATCCTTCTGTTATGCGATCTAAAATGATTTCAAATAACAATTGGTAATAAAGATCATTCAACTATTATAAGAAAATAATTCAATAGAGATAAACCACTTTATATAAAAAGTTAAACAAAACAGTTGTGAAAAACATATCACATAATAAGTTATTCATACATCTAAGCATAAATAGATAGTTATCACCGTACAAAAGTGCCAAACGATAACTTAGGCATTCATACATCAATATATAAACAACTAAGCTACTCATACATTAAGCATAAATAAATAGCTATCACCGTACAAAAGTGCCAAATGATAACTCAAGCATTCATGCATCAAAATATAAGCAATTGAGCATAAATATCACTTTAACACAAAGGTAGAAATAGTTAAGAGATAGAAGTACCATTTATAACTAGTTCTACTCATGAGCTTCAAGCGATAATGATTTATCTCTTCTTAATCCAACATCCACTAAGAGTACAGAAGTGCAACATCAGTAGCAGATATTAAATGCAGATATCAATAAACCATGTTCCATTCATTCATCAAAACCTCCTCGGAGGGTGCAAAAGTGCATGTTCTGAGGACAAGTTCTTGACAAATTTCTGGACCCTTCTCTAAATGCATGACAAGGGTTTAAATACTAGTAACTAAATCTAAAAATAACTTATTACAAAAAATGTAGGATACGGTTTAAATGATCGTCCTCGTTTCAGGCAAAAATAAAGCAAAATTAATACTAATATTGAATCTAAAACTAAAGCTAACAACTAACTATTTCTGCATCTGGTCCTTGAAATCGCAAGCATTCAACATTTTCTTGAGAAGAGTCGGCTGGCCGACTTCCGACTTTAACTGTCCTATGAAGACGGCATCGACAAGAGTTGGCACTATCTTCTTGGAAAAATTGATGGTACATTTGAGAGTCATGCATTGGCTTGTGGTTTTACCAAATGTGCCCAATAAGAATCCTAATCAACTTAGTTAATCTTTTGATTGATTCTACCTTGCCTTGAGCCTTCTGTCTCCAGTCTATTTGCAATTGTTGTACATTCGTGAGATACCCTGGAGTGGTTTCCGAGATCATATTTGCCCTGTGTAAATTTTCATTTATGCAGTGAATGACACTGTTTGCTACCGTGGCTGCTTCTTCTGCCGCTTGCTCTGCTTTCCTGATTTGCACATCCCATTTGTTAAATAGTATCTCCTTGTGATTTTCGTTGATTTTCGGTGTGCCTGCCCTTTTTCCCCACTTTGTTTCTTGCGAAGCGAAATATTCAGTAACTCTTTTATCGATTAAATCATAATCATGTCGTACGTCTACGACTTGATTAGTGATTTTATCACTTATTTCGCAATATGAGTTCCACTGTAATCTTCTTTGGCACAATGCTTCCTGTTGTTGTAGAAGTTGATCATTTAAGGAAATGGATTCTATGATGAATTCTGTGAGCTTAGGATCATCCTTGTGCATCTCTTGCATATCCTGCAACCATTTTTCTTTCTCAGCCAAACTTTTCTGGTAGCCTATCTGCATTTGTTGGAAGTCCTATTGCAATCTTTCAAGTTGTTTCTGTCATTCGTTGTTGGCGTTGGCTTGTTGCAACTGTTGTTGCGAAACCTATATCAGGTCTTCCTTCTCTTTCAGTAGTTGTTGTACCTCAGATGCTTTATCAATGGTCGCAGAGGCATATGCTCCTGTGATCTGAGATAGTTTGGTGATATTCTCAGTTGGATTGGTGATAGGATCTTGCCATAGGACGTCTAATTGCTCTGCATCATGGGAGAGCACATTTTCCAATTTCCTTTTCTTTCTTTGTCTTCTCACTACTGCCTTGTGTTGTGGACTATAGAATATGTCAAGAGGAGGAATTTCCTCTATCTTGAGCATAAGTTCGGAGGAGGGGGCAATGGGAATATGTTCCATTTCTGAAACATTGCTAATTGCACTTGTGACTTTATCTTTTGTTGCATGTGCATTATCCACAGGTGTCTTTGTGCTCTGCCCTTCAATATTGATTAAATCATTGAAGGTTTCCCATTCTTTATCTACTTTAGTTCTGTCTGATAGTGGTTGAACGATGAGAGGAGGAGGATCTATCTGTGAAGAGGCCAAAACCTGTTGTTGTGGGAGTTCTTTTGATTGGGCAGTATCTCTTATTGACCCCTTGCTTTTATCATGTTCACTTTTATACCTTTTAGAATTCTTTGATGTTTCTTTCCCAGACTTAGATTTAGATTTTTCTATACCTAAACTTCCATTGAGACTAATACTTGGATTTGGTTCTCTTACAGGTTCAAAGTGTAGTTTTTCTAGTGGGATACTAGCTAACCTCCTTTTCCTGTATATTTTGAACTCTTGAAATTCGGCTGGAGGGAATTGCATTTGGGCACAATGTAGAACTTCATTAAGCGTACTTTTATGTTGGAACATGTCATCAAAAAGATCATCTTCTTTAGAAAACACCTTTATCTTGAGTGCAGTAGTGAAATTCTTAGCAACATCATGAGGGTCGAATGGTCTTCCTGGAAATTTGAACAATTGTAGACATGTTATGTTGTTTACTTCTTTAAATGCATGGCCTACATCAAATAGTGAGAAGGCCCCACAGGCCTCAGGAAATTGTGGGCAGATATCCTTCTTTTTATCTTTCAAATCTTTAGTCAGACCTCCCTCTCCGCAGGTTTGATAAGCAATTTCCCATGCCAGGAGTTTGTCAGGAACATACAAAGGTAAGACATGAGGGGAAGCGAAACTTCCAAATACCCGGACATATGTAAACAGTTCTTCTTCGAACCATCTCGCAACGAGGAGTATATCTACTTCTACTTCGGGGGAAAGCCTTGGAGCATCTTTATCATACAATATTTTGTATAGGGGCAACATTACTCCATGACAAATCTTGTGGAAAAACAGGGTGAACTTAGAATCCCACAATTCCTTGTGATAAACATGAATGGGTAAGGTGTCTTGAGTCGTCCATTTCCAACCCATTAAAGGAAATTTGGGCACATAACAGACTGCATCCATCACATATGCCGCTAGGTAGAAAGGGGGATAAATTCTTTGAGAAATAGTTCTTTTAGACAGGTAATTAAAAATGGCTGTGGCTAGGTTGTCAGACAATATTTTAGCTCAATCCATAAGAGTGGAATTAACAGCAGCATCCAATAATGGTAGCCATTCGGTTGAGAATTTATTAATATCTGGTCTCCCAAAAAGTCTACAGAGCATGGCAGCAGCAAAGCAATACGGGGAGGTGAGAGAACCAGTACTATACATACCATGTTTATCTTTCTTTAGTGGTTCGTCTCTTCTTTACCAGCCTTTGGTGCATTCTGTGAGGTCTTCATTTTCTTTTGCGAACATTTCTATGAACTATTTGTTGTAAGTCGCCTGCGGCTCTGGTAGGTGGTACATGAGTTTCAAATCTTATGAAGCGAATGACCCGATAAGTCCTTGACCCTGAGTTTTAAACTGTCTGTTCTTGATGTCAGCGCTGTCCAATATCCATTTAACCATATCTGTGTAGGGAAGCATTTTGGGCCTCGCTGCTATCTGGTGTAGGAATGAACAAACAAGATCTGTATTAGATGCCTCAGAAGACCCATGCAAGCCTGCGGTAGCTGTAACCTCCATTACTTTGGGATTCTCTTCTTCAAGCAGATTATACTTGCCTTCCCAAGTAGCAATACTAGCATCTCTATTGCAGGTGGTGTCTGTATACAAGGGTGACATTTCCTTGTCTTAAAAAATTGGAGCTTTTCCTTTCTTTCCCATAATATCTTGAATACTGCTTTGTATAGTTCTCTGTTCTTCGTCCCTGCAGTTTAAAAGTGAGGTGAAAATAATGATAAGGAAAGGTGACGAGAAAGCCTTAAATGTTGAAGACACATAAAATTTACCACCTTACGTGAAATGGCTCATCGATAAGCACAAAATTATATTTCATTAACAATCAGCAACTAACTCGTTAATTAGCATTAAAAGCACATAACCAGGTATCGGTTTATGGAAAAAGCTTTCTTGGACAACGAGCACGAAAAGATGTGCGATGAAGTGATTTTGTGATTTGCTTCGCAATATCGCAGATCGCTTCATCACGGATTGCAATATCGCAATATCGATATATCGCAACATCGCAATATCGTCGCGTATGATTATTATCCGTTAATGAGTTTTCCTCGAAATGCGATTTGCGATATTCGCTATCGCATATTGGCAGTTTTGAGTTTTTTCAACGTAACAGATGTTTGATGAATGCGGTGCGACGGATTTTCGCATCGCGATCTCGCAACTTTAGAGTTCCGCTTGTAAGGGGTTATCCATTATCCTTTTTGCGATGTGATATTTCTCTTTAGGATTGATTTTATCCTACCTTATCATAAAACTTAAGCTTTTTAGATTTTTCAAAGGTATTCTCATAAGTTTATGATGGTAAGTTTTATTAAAAAAGAAATACAAGCATGAATTTATTTTTAAAATTTTTTGACTAAGGGTCCACACTTATTTAGTATTAGTAATAACACTAAATAAGAAGGGGGGTTGTTGTTGGCCACAACAGGACCCAAAAAGAAGAATTTTCTGATGCAAAGGGGAGTCCTTGATTGAGAGGGAGCTCTCACAAGTCCCTAATTAAGAGGGAGCTTGGGCAAGTTCCTTGTCAGAGGGAGCTTGGGTACATTCCCTCATAGGAATGACAATATCTTCCCATAGTTGAGAGGAAGAGATAGACACAACACTATTGTCTTCACTTGGGAAGAAATAATGGAGGATTGGGTAATCCTCTAGCATCCAATGCTCTTTGAGGATGTGTAGGGCATCCAAGGTAAGAGTACACAAGAGGACCGCTATTCTTTGAGGGTTGGTAACCCAAGACAAGAATAGCCCTAGAAGTTCATACTCAACGAACACCTGAGTGGGTATGTACCTTGAGAGACAATGATTAAGGTATCTATAATAATTGGTCTCTCCAACATTGTAATCTGATATACTGAGAGATGGTGTTGTCATTCAAGGCCTTGATGTGGAAACAATACTGGTTACTATGATGCTATTACTATGATGCTATAATAGATGGATTTCCAATCCGTTTTCTCTTATGTGAATTCTTCATATTGAGAATGGCCAAACACCTTGTAATGATCTATGAATACCTCCCTAGTTAAGAGGGAGTGTTGAGGAAAGTGTAACTAGGTTCCTTCTTCATAAATTTAATTTTTGATCTTTGTACTTGTCAAAGAAAAGAATTATTAGTTTTTCTATTATCAAGAATGGGATTCTTTCCAATTTGATAAGTCAAGCACATGTTTAAGTGCTTCTAGGAAAGTCAAAGAGTCAATGTAATGGTTGAAGACCCATGTAAGAATGTTACAATATAAAAATATATGTATTAGAGTCAAAGAATATGTCAAAGAAGATCCTCCAAAGAAAAGACAAGTCTCCTCTTCAAGCTGGCTCAAGAAATGAATTTTCATGCACAAATGACAAGTCGGCCTCACTAGTTGATCATGTAAACCTAAAAGGAGGAAAAAGCTCTTATATATAGGGAAGTTTGATCTCACAAAAGGATCAATACTCATCTCCAAAATCAGAGAAGAAGCAAGCATGAAAAAGAGGTATGGAAAGGAGCATTGAAGTACTTCTAGGGCAACAAAAAAGAGAAGAAAGAAATCCAAATTTTTAGGACTATTTTAGGGATCTTTTCTATCACATGTGCGAAGGTAAGAGAGGAAATTATGCTGTTGCAACAAGTTAGGAATTGTAGTTCTACAAGAAGTTTTGATTGGGTGCAAAAGAGGCTCCAAATAGGCCTCCATCTCAAGTGAATGAGGTCACACACCTAGCAAAGGAAATGAGCAAGTGAAAGGGTTTATTTTAGGCCCTAGATCGGCCACACGTGCAAATAAATCAGAGCAATAGTAAGGGTTATGAGGACCAACCTATAACCTCAAGGACATAACTCAAGAAAGGCCTCATTCTCTAGCTTAAATATCAAAGAGAAGGAAAATTTCCAAGTGTGGTAGATAATGAAAGAAGGACACCAAAGAGGAGGTCTCTAAGGAGACTTAGGGTTTCTGCAGTTGCCGAAAAAAGAGTTACCAGTTGTCAGAAGAAGTGTGAAGGAAGAGATCAAGGTGCAACCCAGAAGAAGGCATCAATTGAAGGAAAATGAAAGAGAGACCGTGTCTTGTGCTTGGAGGATCTACTTGTAAGGGTCTAGGATTTGACATTTTTCAATTGAAGCTTCAATAAGAAAAAATTGCAGAAGGGTTTTCCTCTCTAGATGAGAGAGGTTTTACCCTGGCTGAGAGCCAACATCTTCTGTTCTTGTCTCTTTTAGTTTAGTAACTATTTGATGAAGTAAGAAAACGCACACATAACAATAAGAGAATATTGTGCTAATAAGAAAAGAAAAAGTGCTTCGCAAATAGTTATCATTGTCAGAAGAATCTCACTATAACCCAGATGCCCTAGATTCTTCAACATTGGTCTAGATAGTTTGAGATACAAATTTAAACTAAAATTTAAACCTAAAATGTCTATATGTCTAAAGAAGGAAAGAATAAAACTTTCCTGTGATAATACTTTTAGGCAAATAAGCAGAAAGAGAACAACTATCTTTTATGTAAAAAAACACAAAAAACTAGTAAACGGATTTGAAAATTCAAATAGGTGAAGTAGTCACAACATGATCAGAACCTTATCATGGGAATCCCAAAGTAGTAATTCACTTAGAAAACCTTGAAACTTTATAATCAACCTCTTTATGTGTAGCTACATGGCATACCATTGGAGTGGGATCTCATTAGAAGCATTTTTTTCCCAGGACCTTTCCTAGCATGGTTTTAATTTTTCAATAAAAATCCCTATTTTTATGGTATTTTTTTTCCCCAGTCTTGAAGGTACCTGTGACAAGAAACAAAGATTTGATTGCAGCATCTACTTAAGCATCCAAGATGAATTATCTTTCCAAATGAGCCTCTACATTAATAAACACCATTTCCTCTTGAATATTTTAGGTTGTCATGGACTGAAACACTAAAAGACTCTCTTAGATTCCTTTGTTCCTAGTTGAGTGTGTGTGATAGGATTTTTGCCTCTACTTATATGACCTATGTGGCTAGGGTGACCTCAAACTGTATTAATGCAATCAGGTAGTAACTAGCATTGAGACAACTCAATGAACCAATGGACACACCAATACCCAGGTCTCAACCCAAATAATATGACCATATAAAGTTGAAAGGGAAACCCAAGTAATTTAACCAACACACCAATCCATAACCTTGGATGATGCTTAGAAGAGTCTAGTTATTCCTTAGTGGAGGTATGAAATGGTGTTGTAAGCCCACTTGGGCATCCAATCATCGTAGCCCTTCAAATATTTGTGTATTCATTCTCATGTCAACCTTTTGAAAAATGAAAAACATCCCATGTACCCAAAAAGTTAAATATTGTGAGAATCAATAATGGAATGAGAACCCACATCCTTCACACCTTCTGCCACAGAGTCATTCATGCTATAAGAGGATGGCCTTATGAATAACATAACACTCATGCATCACATCATTGTCATGCCATTCAGGGGAGCATGATTGACATTCACAAATACCAAGAAATCCATAATAAGGGTTCATTCATCTCTTAGATCCGATCATTTATCCAACATCCCTTGAATACATGTGATCCCTTCATTATCAAGACATTGTATGACTTTGTTTGTTAATTTCCTTGCATGATATGGGAGGATGGCCACTATCTTAGGAAGGAGAGATTGAATTAATTACATTCCTCCCACAAGCACCAATTTTTAGATATTTTACATATTTGGAAATCCTGAATACATTTTTTTTATTATAATGGTGAATTTTGAATCCCCTTTGCAACTAACTTGGCATAGTAATCTCTTGTAGCAATGAGAAATCCTACCTCCAAGGAATATAATGCATATAATTTTACTACATTATTACTTTCTATTGACGGTGCTCGAAATCCATCAACCAAGGGGTTATCCCTGATGTGAAGTCCCAATTAGACTTCACACCCTTTAGAGTAAGAGCCCCAATTGAAAATACAACTGGTTTTCATTACTCTTAGTAATTTTCCTTGGCTGCAATTGGTAACATAGGAGATTATATAAACAATATTTAAACAAGAAAGTAAGTTGTCAAATTGAGGCATACAATCATAATGTATATAAGGTGCTTTCACAAAGAGGAAAGGAAGAGTAAGCTTCTAAAATAAATGTAATACTACCATCCTAAAAGAGACACGCAAGAGCATATGAGGATTTTTAGTTAACTAGAAAATTAGTTCACAAGACAACAACGATCATAAAGGAAAGTAACAACATACATTCAATAAGATACATACAAAAGCCAATGAAAACGCTAATTTTCATTGGTATGTGTTAACATAAACATATACAATGAATTAACAGTCTCACAATTATTCATGACATATGCATGGAAGTGTGTCGGCTCTGTGAGATTCATATATTAAGTGAATGTGCCAGGGTATACAATTACAATTCTACCACACTAGCCTCAATAGTGGAACATTAAGTCACTTGTTAAACACACATGGGCAGCAACATAATCTAAAGGATAAAACATGAGAATACTTTTTTATTAACAAATGATATACATTTATAGCACATGGTTTGACCGTTGGGTTTCACATCCCAAGGTCTCTTGGACTCCTTTTATCTATTCCACTTCCACACTAACCCATTGAGGATTAGGTGTCCAACATTCCCCCCTTAATCCAAAGGGTTATGTATGAGTCCAAGAAGAGAGCTGTAATACAAAATATGAAAAAAATGCATGGCAGCACTAGGCTGAATATGCTCTCTAAAATGTTGGTATCAAGGGCGGTGGTTTAAGGATGACCACCAACACTAGAATGCTTAGTGCAGTTCCCAGAACTCTTCCAAAACTGGCAAGAAGTTGAAGTCTTCTGTTAGAGGAAGTGCTCCTATTGTTTTGAAGAGGGAAACCTTCAACCATGAAAGGGAGGTCTCCCCCTGCATAAAATGGATAACTTCAACCTGAAAAGGGAAGTCTCAACCTGTTATGGTTTAAGGATGACCAACAACTCTGGAATGCTTAATGCAATTCCTGGAAATTTTCCAAAACTGGCAAGAAGATGAAGTCTTCTGTTAGAGGAAGTGTTCTCAATTTTGTTCTTAGAATTCTTCTGAAACTGGAAAGAAGCTGAAGTCTTCTGCTAGAGGAAGTGTCCTAGATTACCAACTAAAGGCATGCTTAGGGGCATCTTTGTTTCTCGTTACAACTCTGAAACTAGTGTAGCAGGTTGTGGCTCAAGCTCGCTTGATGTGACTTTGAAGCTTTTAGATGACCATCATTTCCCCCCTGTCAGATACAAGGTGAGATGATGGAGAAAAATCAACTGCAAGAATGTTCAATACTTTGGAACAAGTTCTGACATGTGATTGGAATATCTTCTTGGCTATTGATTCCCATTGCTAAGAAGCTATCCATCCAAGATGAATCTTTGTTTTTGCAGGACATTTTCTTTTGAAGCATCTGTGGGAAGAATGGGTGGTTTTATGATAGTGCTTATATGGATGAAGATTAACTTTCAACTGACCAACTCGGTCACAGTGATCTTTCACATGACCAACTCGGTCATAGTGTTGGCATTTCACAATCTGTTGTTGTTGCTGTGGAAGAGGAGCAGAATCTAGAACAGGTGAAGGTGAACTGTCATGAATGAATCCAACACTCTAAAACTGAATGGGCTTTGAGTAGTCTGGAATATTAAAGGACAAGTCCTTGTCATATGCAAGACTAGTTCTGTGCTTGTTGTGGACAAGCTATTCCCAAGGTCTGATGATGGGCTTGGGAAGTGCAGACTGAGTTTCTACATCTGCATGTACAACTACTACTTTATTGGGTACTAAATCTAAACCAACTATAATATTATTGACTTGCTTCTGATCAGTTGCAGTCTCAATGTTCTGAACAGAAACATGTTCATAATAACTCCTCTGTTTTAATTCTTCTTGTTGTAGCTGAGATTCAAGCTGCAAAAAATCAATTTTCTCTTGTGCATTTTGTAGATAGACCTGAATGTTTGTGAGAGAAACTTTGCTGATTTTTAATGTATCATGATTAGTAGACAATATGAGAGTTTTGAGGAACTCTAATACTTCACTGATTCTGGCCATTTTTTTCTTCATTGTCAAAATTACACCTTAAAAACTTATCACAACTACTACTCACTGCAGAAAAGTAATACCCACTAGCAATATCCTTTATAAATGTGCAGCAAATGATCAATGTGCAACCAGCAAGCACCAAAATAAGAGTTACTCATGATCAACACTATGTTCTGACAATACAACCGACTAAAATTTTCTCCACAAAAGATTATTTTTATTTGTCAAAACAGTCATTGCCTTTATACAGCCCACCAAACTCTTATGCAACAGTCGAATCAAGGAATCAATGCACTATAATGATTTTTAAATACAATGCCACATCAGGGAAGAAGCAACCGCAAACTTGCTTGGATCCTTCAAAGAGGCTAGAGCCCAACACATATTCATTCAATTCCTAAATCTGTTATGACCCTATAGCTATGAAAAATACCACTTTCATACCTTTACTTTCCATATTTTTTATTTAGTCTATTCAATGCATGCCATCTACAACCCAATAAATTTCAACGCATGTATGCACTACGGCTATTCAAAACTTTAATGCATGTATGAACACAAGAGCATCATTTTTAAGGGAAATCAATGCATGGTTAATGGAACCATACCAAAACAACCAACGCACAGTATATGGAGCCACACCAAAATGACCAATGCACAGTATATCAATTCATATGGAAATAACTTGAATAGTGCCAAAACTAACTTCGCATATATCACCAAGTTGTATTCTCGACATATCTTCAATGTTCTGGACACCAATTTGGCCCTCATTAAGACATTTATTTCAGAAGATCTTCTGTGCTCCTCAACCTAAAAGGAGAGAGTTTTAATTGTCATTTTACACTCCATTTAAAGAAAGGTATAAAAGTCTGGAATAAAAACTGCAAGGATTCAAGCCATCAAATTTTAGTAGCCCTCAACGCTATCAACAGCAGTAGTCAGATACTCGGCTCAGTGCAATAATATCAATTTGAAGGGTTCTTCATCTTTAAAGATCGGCCATAAAAAAGCCCATGGAATGTTGTCACTACATTTGAGACGTACGGTGACAAATTGAAATACGTTTGCAGTTTGTTGAATTACATGTTTAGCAACAAACACGTTGTTTCTTTCAGATTCTGACTGTGGAAAAATTGACCCCTTGATTGAAGATGAAGGCCAGCAAACATCAAACTCGTCTCTGCTACACACACAATGATTTGACCTCACATTTTCCTTCATAACTCGTTCCTTTCAGCAGTATGGAGCTGCGTTTAAGTGTTAAATGTAATACACTACAAATGTAAATGGACAACACATACATAATAATGCGAAGACAACGCTTAAATGTATGGGCAACGTAAGTACAATTGACAGTGTAATACGGAGCAGTGTATGTATGGAGTAGCGTAAACATAATACGAGGTAGTAAATGTAAATGTATGTATGGAGCAGCGTAAACGTATGTATGGAGTAGCGTTAAATATAATCAATCAAGAGCAATGCGGGTGTATACCAAAAGCGTGAAAAGGCAAGATGCATCTTTACATTTCATTCATCGATATCAAAATTCAATTGCAATCACTAGAAATGGGTGCATACTCTCCTCCTTCAGGTTTTGAACCCTCAACCTTTTACCGTCTGATTCTCGACAGGGGCAGGGAAACCAGTGGTACAATTACAATGTAAGTTTGTACAGTAGCAGTCGGCCATTTTCTAGGCGTCCAGCTGAAGAAGGCTCAATGAAATATAGAACAGGAGCAGCCTCACTCAGACTCACTGTCAGATGGAAACAATTGGACACAAGAGCATATCCACCAAACAAAATTATATATATATATACCCCGCCTTTTTATAATAACATTTGACATTTATTGAACGATGTAAAAAATTGTATGCATCATTCTTCAAAATATGTGCCACTACAACATGGAGAACCGTATTCCAGTATTACACACTATACGTATATAACACTGTACAACAGTTATTCAACGTAGCAAGGCAAGGTCTATCTTACAATGAAGTCTAATTGTATGCACATCACAAACCAGTTGCAACGTAGGTGTATATATACCATTCAACTGATATAATGTATCACTGCCTCTTTATAATAGCTCAAATGCAAAAGAATGCACCATATACAGGTCACAACACCAACCAAAAATCGTTTACACCATAACTTTTAATTCTCATTCATCAACAGGATACTCGGTCATGCACCAAAGTCACAATACGCTACTTCAACGCTCGAAAAACTTCCCGGAAAGTGCACCAACCACGATACAAGAATGCACAGCCTTCAATTCAGCACAGAGAAGTAATGCGACCAAAGGTGGCAGGAAAATAGGAGATACAGGAGAATATAAAATGTTTATGACACTAACGCAGTGAAACAGTGTTTGCAACAGGTCTCTTGACAGAGGGAATTCATCATAGAGATTCAACACTCTAGTTCTAGAAGACCAAGAGACGTTACACTCATACAAAAACGTGCCAACAATGATAAGTCAGAGGTGCATTCTTGCTAGGGCAAAGATGGCAGGTCTGAGCAAGGAGTGTTTTTAGAAGGCAGGTGAATAAAAATGGTGTTGGAGAAATAACAAGTTGCAGCTAAACTTTAGCTGAGAAACTATTCATGAAATGCAGAATTGATGGCAAAAATGATCTGCACATAAAGGCCATAAAACAAATGGCTCCAATTAATTATGCAAGGCAAGAATACACCTACTCTGATACCATGTTAAACACACATGGGTAGCAACATAATCTGAAGGATAAAACATGAGAATACCTTTTTATTAACAAATGATATACATTTATAGTACATGGTTTGATCGTTGGGTTTTACATCCCAAGGTCTCATGGACTCCCTTTGCCTATTCCACTTCCACACTAACCCATTGAGGATTAGGTGTCCAACAACTTTCTCCTCCAAAGAAATTTCTTCTCTCCTATACCAAGCTAAGAAGCCAAGGTGGGAAGTTCAAGTCCCAAAAGTCTCTTTGCTTGAGTTATGAGGGTGTATTTATAATAAATGAGGTGACTCTCCACCTCCCATGTGACTCTTGACTTACCACATGAGTCTTGAGCTTCTACAATCATTTTTCAAATTCTTTCATGACCTTTGAGCTTCTATATGACTCTATAACTTTCTAGTGACTCTTCATATTTGATGCGGGACCCTTGGTATTCCACACAGTTTACATTTTCTCATTTTGGGAAATTACACAATTACATTCCACAGTTGATGTGGTAAGACACATTGACACATATTAAATTTTGATGACTGTTGTACAAGCCATGACTTGGAAATGATGACATGGACTTCATGATGATCTGGAAATGTTAAGCTCTACCTTTTGTTGTTATGACTTTAACTTCTCCATGATGGATATTGTATGTGTTTTATCTTCATCCTCCAAGAGGTTGGTTGATATGGAGACATCCATGTTATCATGATCTGGTGTCCCTTCATCATCTTGCTTAATGATCATCTTGTCTTTATAGCTTCATGAATTTCTTCTACATGATCACCTAAACATCATCCTATCATTTCAAGATATAGCACTTGTAGATGGAATTCACCCATGACAAGACAACATTAACCCAAAGATATCCTAGTCTAACTCTCCTTATACACTTCACTGATTAGACTCAGGATTGAGTGTAGGATAGAACATAAGGCTTAGGGATTGCACAATGCACAGTTCTAGGAGGCTGAAATGATATTATGGTGAATGCGACAGTGCAATGAGTAGTATATGGGTTCAAAGAAGGAAGAGTGTGCAATTCATGGAGTTAAGGAGACAAAAGAGAGGGCTTGCTCACTAAAACTGAAAAATGCACAATTATGGGAGATAGGGAGGCACAAGGCTACACAGTTGGACAAGTTAGTGAGATAGTAGTGAGGTCTTGCTCATTGTGATTGCTAAATGCATAGTGTAGTGAGGCTAGTGGCTAATGGATACACAATTGAGGGAGATAGTGACACAATGAATCAATATTTCTCACTGTGACTATGCAATGCATACTTCAAGAGAGATGTTGGGGCACTAGATTGCACAGTTGTGTAGTTCAGGGAGACAAGAGAGAAAAACTATGCAATGCACATAGAGAGACTAGTTGGAGAAGAAATTTGTATAGTTTCAAAGGAAGGAAGCTCATTGAGCACTGTGACTACACAATGCATAGCCCTTGGAGGTTTTGACTATGCATTGTGTAGTTCTAGGAGGCGAGACAAGCTAATCAGGGAAGGATCATCATCAGAAAATGACCAAGTGTGGGACTAGAGATCAGAGAGATGGGACCAAAACATGACTTGAGCATGATCACACACTTATAGATGATCAACCACTTGAAAATGAATAATTTATCAACATGTTCTCATTGAAATGATCATAGAACAACATTTACCTCCAAGTGTGACACTTAATATATACTTTGCCACACAAGTGACAACACTAGTGAAACAATGCATAAGACTTGGGGAATGTGTCTAATGCATGTTTTTGTGATATATAGAACAAAATAATGTAGGAGAAATGCATCAAAATTCCCCTTCAAGAACATACAAATGACTTCCTTTGACAAGATGTGACACTTCCCTAACCACAAGATGACACTTGCCAAGGCTAGAGAAAGTGAAAGTGACACATTCCAAAGTGAAGATAACATGAGAAAGACACTTGTTGAAGTGAAAGAAAGTAAAAAATATATTAACAAACATGAAATTTACACTTGCGAAAACAAAGGTGCGCCAAAGCGAAAGTTGGGAAAACTCACCAAAATAGAAGTACAAATGCAATCGAAGTGAGAAAAACTATCAATGGATAATGCACACTAACTATCGACATGTGTTTCATAGTACACTAAGCTTATGGATTGCATAGTCACTATCGCTAGTGATTATGCAAGCCTTACCTTCAAGAACTGTGCAATGCCTATATAAGCTTGCATAGAAAGATGTGTGTATGTGAATTCATCAAAGACATAACATGTGTTAAAAAATGACGACACTTAAAATCTAAGAAGATGAGTCACATATAAAAAATCATAAATCAACCATGAAGTGACCATAGATGATAGATCTTAAGATCCTTAGAAGGCTCCAAAATTCGATTGTAAGAAAACTTTTGGAAGGTGTTTGTCAAAGTGACATCACTTGGTGACACACTAGTAAAACTCCATATTCTTTGTTGAGGTTTCACCTTTAATTGCAAGGTCTCATTCTTTTACGAAGTATTGATTCACCATGTAGATTACCATGGTTTTTCGTCTTATCCTAGCTAAAGATATAGTCTTCTCTATTCCTTTCTTCTAAGAGTATTCTATTACTCACAATCTTGTGTTAAAGTACATAGAAGATAGGCCCAATGTCAGTTAAGGATAACTACAACAATTGGACAAATGAAAGTCCCTATGTGATCTTACAAATCACCATAGTTAGCTCATAGGCAAATGAAGTGTTAGATAAAGATAAACTCCAACACTCCCCCTCAGTGAAACATAGGAGTAACTAAAGAAGAAAGAAAATAAAGAATGGGTCCCAACAATGAGGTCAGATTAGGTACCCATGTAAGAACTCTCATATTAAGTGAAGAAATAAAGAAAAACCCATAGGAAAAACTCCACCCCAAAAGAGAGAAAGATGACAGTGCCCACATTATCATGGAGATGAAATTGTAGATCCCATAAAACTCCACTGAATGGAAAGAACATAGGCGAGCTCCAATCAACAAGTACGAAATGTTGAAGTACCAAAAATCTAAAGATGAGAGTTGTGAAACCTGAATGACGTTAATTGATTTATAAAGTAGGATTTTCACAGAGGCATATAGGTGGGAAACACTATCAACTTCTCCCAAAAAAACTTTAGAGAAACTAGGTGTCGATAAAGAACCAGGACAAAGGCTTCAAACATAAGTAATGTCATCAACCAACAAATCAATAATGAGGCATTTAAGTATGGAAAATGTCGTACAACAACACTCCTAAATTTTTCTGAACAACTTCACCATCACACCGATAAAAATAAAAATATATGTCACCATCTAACTGGCCCCCCTAAAACACAATTGTGTAAGAAGCAAGAATCAATAGTCTCTAATTCCAGTAAATTTTCCCCCTTAAACACAATTGAGGGTACAAAAACAATTAAAAATGAACAACTGATGCAACACAATAATAGTAATTCTTCAAGCATTAGTTCAAATGATGACACGACCATTCATTGACCCATCCACAAACAATCTTGATGGTCTGCACTAGTCCACGATTCATTCTTTCACATCTCTTTTGTAATGATCTGAATGTTGGACTACTAATTGACCAAAAATGTTGATGCTTGGGTAAGTTATTATGATGAGGATGTGCATATGGCTTAGGTTTTTCCTCTATAGACTTAGACTTGAGTGCAACAATATTATCCTTAGGAATGACATCAACAACCATGTGTTTGATATGTTTATCATAATCAAAATGGGAATTTTCTTCAAGAAACTCATAGTTGGATGTAGGTGATGAGGCAACAGAAGTATCATATCCAAAACCTACTCTTGATGTTTTGACTACATGGTTAATAGGAGAATAAATTCTCTATCCATTCTTTTCAAGTCCTCCTCCAATATATGCCATTTTACTCAACAATTTGGATCCAATTCCAGTAGTATTCTTTTCAAAACTAGGTGTGACAAAGGCATGTGATTGAATCATGATCATAAACATCAGGTTTATGGCATTTAACATCATCAAATGTGGAAGAGGGAGATCTTAACACCTTAACATCAACAATCTCCATCTCAAATTTATGAAGACAACTAACTTCCAATTCAAGTTTCTACTTAGACTCTTGCAACTTTTGAATGATCTCATCCTTCTCAATTAGTTGTTGAGACAAGGAATCATAATATTATTTCAAAAAATGATATTACTCCATCATTTTTTCTTTTAAACAATCAATCTCAAGCATGTGCTGATTATTTTTCTCTTCTAGTTGCTTCTTCAATTTTGTTGTTCTTGAGTCAAAAAAAGACTCAACTTCCTCTTGCAAGTCATCAAGGAGGTCAATATTCTCTTGAAATTCATCTACAAGCATCTAGAAATATTTCTCCATGGTTGAATCTAGATGTTCAATCTTCTTTATTTTTCCAATTATTGAAGTTTGCAACCTATTTTTAAGGGTTGCATTCTCCACTTGCAATAGAGCTACAATTGATTGCAATCGAATGATCTCTTTACAAAGTTCATTTGCTTCCCTCTCTTCACGAATTTCCTCCAATATTTTACCCATATTGAAATGATCAAGTTGGAAAATGTGTTTTTGTTGGACAGAAAAGAAAAACTATTATAGAACAAGCCTAATGATGATAACAGCAATAGCTTGAAGCTTAAATTACCATGCAAATAAAACCAGTTCACCTTGTTTTTCATGACTCACCAATAAGGAAGAATTTCATAACCATCAACCATCAAAATACCAAATAAATATAAAGTCATTCTCCAATAGACATCGTGTTTATAGGATTTTGACTTTAAAACAATCCTTAAGTCTATAAGGATTATAAAATTCCCTTTTTAAAAAACAAAAAAGAAAATTTCCTCTCCCAAAATTAAAGTCATAAAGTGTGGATTAAACCACTAAAACCAACACAAAAGAACATTTATGGATTTGAGGCATAGAGTAAAAAAAGATAAACGACAAGACAATTGACTCTAGTAATAATTGTTTTACCCCCTTTAAGCAACTTGTGAGAAGAAGTCTAGTGAAATTAGCCAATCCATGCACCAGCTACCAGAGTCATAATTGGAACCCAGAACCATATACAAAGCCTCTATTAGTGCTCCCATTGTCAGGAAAATAAAATAGAAAAAAGATTACAACATCTGTGATGCCTGATAATGTTGTGGAATTAGCAGATTCTCAGGCAGCCTCAAACATGAATAACGAGAATAAATAAATTGGGAACAAGGCTAATTCAGAGCCTGAAGCAAATATTCATGTGCTACCAATGCTAGTGACTTCTATAGCCACATTGGCCACATTTTCTTTTGTTTTTCCCAATTTCCTGTTCCTTTCACGGCATGAACTCAATTTATCCCCCACTATTTTCCAAGATCTTCCCCTGATGACCCCAAATTTGGATCATTTCTCTACTCTCTAAGGTATTTTTATTAATTTCGTGAGCCATTGTTTAGTTTCCAACTCCAACAAGTCCAATTCCATGTCAAAAGATCAAAAGAAATGGAAAATTATTGACAAAACAATTAATTATATGGTGAAGAGTGTAGAGAAAGGGAATGTCAGGTTGGATATGAAAATGACATTACAATCGTTGAAAAAAAACTGACTAATGAACCTGGTGGTGTCACTTCCACATCTTCAATCCATGCCTCAAATGTTGTGACAATGGTGATGTCTAGGGTTCACAAGGCGTCTGCTAGAGATTGTAGTCCTAAGAAACTAAAATGGAGGCTTTCGCTTGCATATTATGATGGATGGGTGTCCCACAAGAAAATTATTTTCCTCTTTTAGGGGTTGTCACTGCAAAATCCATTTAATTATTTGGAGATGAGATGATTGAGAAATCACCAACATTTTTAACATCTTTGTGAGATAACTACCCTCCGTATAATGATGGTGACATCTTCACTGTAGCAACAGACTAACAATATCACCATGCCTCTCACTAATGAAACCTTTCATGAGAGAGCCTAGAACTTAATATAAAAGTGTAGTTGTGGTTAGCCAACAGATGAACAACATCCTGAGGCCACACAAAATTTCTAGTTGAAACATGAGATATGCCTCTTTCCAACAATGACTGAGGAAACTACCAATTTTGGAAATTCAATATCATCACTAGAGTGCAGTTCTACATATTGCAATATGAAGTTTAGATTAGAAAGGAAAGAAACTTCAAAAAAATAATTTGGTAGGGGAGGAATCACCCACTCTGATACAATGTAAGAGTATTCTATTACTGCCAATCTTGTTTTAAAGTACATAGAAGACCTCCATTATATAACAATGGAGGAGGCGCAGTTTCAGTTAAGGATAACTTTGACAAATGAAAAGATGCAAGTCCCTATGTGAGCTTACAACTCACCATACATATCTCATAGGGAAATGAAGCGTTGGAAAGGACAAACTCCAACATTTCTCATCTTAAAACAAATCAACATAATACTAGTCACATCTCAACTGTTTAGATAGGGAAGAAGGATAATAAGTATATCAAGTTTTTGATATTCAGAATTAGGCATGTTCTCAAGTGTTTGTCCACTACCAATGAGCCTGTTTAGTACCCCAACGGAGCCACCTCAAGGAAACACAAGCATTGCTTCATTGCTAGCAGGATTTTTCAGTGCCTTGACGAAGTTTCTAGGCTTCACCTCTTTGCGCAAGAAGCCTTTCTCTTCTTCACCCCTTATTTATTTACTAATAGAATGTGAAAAGGAACTTATTTATTTTGAAAGTGGAAGAGGGATGTCATCTTATTTATTTGTAAGAGACGTTGTTCCTTGTCTAAGGGATTTGAGATATAACTGAAACTTATATGCTCATTTAAATTTTTCTCTTTTCCCTTCTCTACTCGGTTGATTTGATAGGTTAAAACACCAAGGAAAAGTCAAGAAATAAGATCCCAATACAAATACGGGAATTGCAGTTTGACTAAATGATTTCCATATGGAATGAATCATCTTTTCCTTCCAGACACAATTGATTTTAAAGACATATAAACCAAGACAGAGAAGAGGATACCAAATTAGAAAATAATTGTCCATTGTCATAATTCCCCTTTTTTGGTTTCACCACATTTTCTTTTGAGCTAAAAGAAACATATTTAATGTAGATTCATATTAAACAAGACATGAAAAGTAAAGACATGAAAAATCAAGAAAAACAAAGAAAATGGAGGACTGAACTAAAGACAATCGTGGGAGATAGGAATAAGAAAAGCATGGAAAGACCAATAGATAACAAAAGCAAGATAAGAGTAAATGAAAACTACGATGCAACTAGACCTACTCCTAACCTAACTAGCTAGAAGGTCAGGGCTAAGTGAAATGAATTTCAAATGTAGCCATCATAACTTCACCCAACCTTCAAACACAAAGATACAAGTAATTAAAACATATATAAAACTATGTACAACAAGAAATATAAGAACTTGAATAACTTACACAATAGATATAAGTTCTTTACAAAAGGTAGAAAGGTGTACCATAACAAATAACCTTAAACAACTAGCAACCTTACCTTTTCAATGAGAACAACAGTCATACAAACTTCGAAGGCTTATTGTGAATGTATCTTCATCAGTGTTGTCATTCTCAGAAAACATCAAGAAAGATTGAAGATTATTATCAAAGAGGCTTGCTAAGATTCTTCCAGCTAGTCATAGGTCCAATCATGAAATTCAAAATAACCCTTTTTAAAACCCTAAAACTCTCGAGAGAATGAACTTTCAATTAGCACACCTAAATCATGGGGAGAATCTTGCAAGGGAAATATAACCTGATCTTGTTCAGATGCTTTGTTAAAATAGTGAGGACCCGACATAGCCATCAACAAAGACTGAAGTGCTTCAAATTTTTAACAAGTATCTAAATATTAAAATGATAAATCATAAAGACTAATGGATTCAAATATATCAATGAAATAAAAAGAAATTTTTGTCCTTGTAAATATAGAAAACTAATTAAAAAAACATGCTGACAAAAAGTTAGAAGTATATTTCAGATCAAATCCCATATTCATATTAGGATGAGGGTTTTGATCCACTAAACAATTTAGGAATTGAATCTCACTAAAAAGGATTGAATGGGCCAGAACAAAAATGATTAGTTTAATAACAATCACAATGAATATTAGGAGTTGATTGTTCACAAAAGTACTTAACATATATGAATCCTTAAGGCAATGTTGGTATTTATCTTGATAATTAGAATGATAGGCTTCATAGCTTTGTGAATCCATGAAATATATGCATTCCAAGCCTGATTTCGATGCAAGATACATTGGGATGAGTTGACTAAAGAATTTTTTTTAATATAATCGTAAACCAAATCTTGAAAGTTAGAAAAAATGTATCCAAAATACTGAAACTATTTCAAGAAAGAGTTTTCATCTAGCGAAATAATGCAAAATAAAGAGTTTTGTGAGAAAATCCAAATCTGACTTAGTTTAGGGAGCTTGTTACACTAAAATTTGTCACCATGACTATTTGCAGTTAGTATGGCTCCATCAACTGTCATACTATCCTCCTTGGCAAGTCTCATACCTCTGCTCTCCATGTCAAACTTCAAGAAGGAGAGAAAGTCTTTTAAAATATATTTATCTCTGGGTACGCAGTTTCTCTCAACCTTACCTGCGTGTACGCAACCCAAGTTCACAATACCTGCATACTTGTA
>APFE030562728.1:0-14943 GCA_000404065.3 Pinus taeda
CGAAAACAGAGGAGTGCCATGTTCAAGAGCGACATACTGCCGACGCGACTTATGATTATGGTTTTAAAATTTTTCCCCTCGCCATTTCTGGCGAGTACCCCGATTATGTTTTAACAAGCTTGAGGGGGATAGCATATGCTTGCAGTATAAGTTCGACCTTCGGTCGAATCCAACCTAGTATGATTTAACGAGCCCTAGGGAGGAGAGGCTCAAATCTCATCATGATGATGAGTCCAATGTCGTCAGGGTTTAACGAGTCCGACATAGGTAAAAACTCGGAGTCTTTTTCATGTTTAGAGAGTTTGAAAAAGACACGGAAAAGAAAACTCCAGAGGTCCTTTTTCGTAAAGTTGTGTCTCTCGGGTCTAAAAAAGTGTAAAATGATACCCAGAAGAACCGCCTGATCATTACGACCGAGGAGTACTTTTCATGAGTAGTGGTTTCGATCTAAAAAAGTAAAAAAGGGATCAAAATCACGTCGTTTCGCAACCATTAACGAGTTTGAAACGACAAAAACCTGGTAATCTTTTTATGTTTTAACAGTCGATAAAAGAACTTAAAACGACCGCCCCTTAGTAATCGTTTAACGAGCCAAGAGGGACAACTCGACGATCTTTTCCGCTTTAAAAGGTCAGGAAAAGAGCTGAAAGCGGACCATAAGAACATTTTCTTGTGTTTTGTGTTATTTACAAATTTCTCAAATGTCTATCTAATACACGATTGGCCAATGCATCGGATACTACGTTCAATTGTCGTGGAATGTGTTGATATGTAATAAACTCAAAATTCCTTTCTAACAATTTCACACGTAAATAAAACCTTAGAATATGATGGTTTCTGACAGAATAACGCCTATTGAGCTGGTGGACGACAAGCTGAGAATCCAGGTTTACCACTAATGTGCGAATGCCAAGATTAATTGCTTCAGTAAGTAGTTCAATTACGGCACAATATTCGGCAACATTATTCGTGGTATGACCCAAACAGATACCTTGAAGATCTACCAGTTCACCATGATGATCATAGATCACCCATGCCGCAGAGGATAAGTTAAGAGTACTGCGACAGGCACCATCAACGAAACCAATATAAGGCGTATTAGACATCTGGACAAGAAGCGAAGAACACAATAAGCAACAAGCGACAATCGAGTCTTTACAAATTTTAACATACTTAGACAATACACTTGCTAAAGTACATGTATATACAACAAGAAGCATACTAGCATTACGCATAGTACTTTTTCAAATACAGCCCATTACGAGGATGCGCGAGAGAATTTCCTTCATAATCTATTAACTCGTAGGCTCCTTTGTCTAAAACTTTCTTGACAATATAAGGGCCTAACCACACGGATTGGAGTTTTCCTGGTCCTAGCTTTTCGTTTGCCTGATCATATAGGAGAACTAAGTCTCCTTCATTAAAGGAACGTGGATGAACATTCTGGTCAAAGTGAGATTTGACCCGCCTCTTTTGTGTTTCGATGGCCAAATTAGCCAGGTGACGAGTTTCATCTAGACGTTCCAAATACAGGAGGCGTTCTTCTAATGGGGTGGTGTTAGTAAGTAGCTCGATGGCTAATTTTAATGAAGGGATCTCACATTCGATCGGAAGGGTAGCCTCTAGTCCGTAGACTAGTTGAAATGGAGTAAAGCTAGTGGCATCCTTCACGGAAGTTCGGTAAGCCCACAAAGCAGGGAACAACATCAAATGCCA
Source organism: Pinus taeda (assembly GCA_000404065.3). Lineage (NCBI taxonomy): Eukaryota > Viridiplantae > Streptophyta > Pinopsida > Pinales > Pinaceae > Pinus > Pinus taeda. Next base: position 1,717 of record APFE030562728.1, read on the forward strand.
ATTGGACTTGTGTATGCCAACGGTGAGCTGAAGCATAGTAACCAAGACCTTGTTGATCGCTTCAACTTGGCCATTGGATTGAGGATAGTACGGGGTAGAACTATCGTGCTTTAAGCCCAGTTGGGTTATCAGTTCTGTCATCATATGATTCCGGAAATGCTTTCCGTGATCAGTGACGATGGCTTGAGGGACGCTGAACTGCGAAATAACATGATTAAACAAAAATTGCACCGCTGTGTGACCGTCCTCATTGAGTGTAGGCATCGCCTCGGCCCATTTCGTAAAATAATCAAGGGCGACGATAATGTACCCATGCCCCTCGGCCGAGCGAGGGTTACAGGTAACATAATCAATGCCCCATTTGGCAAAAGGGTCGACGGTAAAAACGGGGTGCAAAGGAGCAGCGGGTGCCCGCATCTTCCGTTGGAAAATTTGGCACTCGTGACAGGAACGGACTGCAAGAATGCAATCTTTGAAGATGGAAGGCCAAAAGTAGCCAGCACGGAGAATTTTCTGAGCAGTAGCATAGCCAGACATATGGCCACCACAAGCACCTGAGTGGCAGTCATTAAGGACTCTCTCAGCTTCCTCGTGAGTAAGACAACGACGGAGAACAGAGTCGGCGCCGAGGCGATACAAAGTATCCCCAATGATCCGATATGGTTGGGATTGGTGACGAATCCTTCGCCGAGCGTCTTTAGAAGTGCCTGGGCGGAAGGAGGACGTTTGCAGATACGTGATAATGTCATCGTACCATGGATCGAGGGTGCTGATGAGAAACAAGGTCTCATCTGGGATGTGATCTTCCGTATGAGATGGCGAAGCAGAAGATGGTAGAGAGCAAATTAACTCAGCGAAAACCAGCGATTTTTTAGATTTGGTGGAAGTAAACTCCAAGTGAAATTCTTGGAGGATGACAATCCACTTAGAGTATTTGCCCCCCAGCAACTGGCGTGACAAGATATAAGTCATGGGGTTGCAATCAGAAATCACTGTAGTACTGCGCAGCAGAATATAGTGGCGGAAACGTTGGACCGCGCAAACAACGGCCAACGCCAACTTCTCGACATGTGCATATCGAGTTTCTGTGTCAAGGAGGTTTTTACTGAGATAATAAATGACATGCTCTGTGTCATCGTCGTCAGTTTGGACAAGAACCATACCAATAGTGGTATCGGCAGCGGCTAAATATAGGATGTAGTCGCGATGGTAATTTGGAGGCCGAAGCAATGGAGCAGAGACAAGGAGATCCTTGATGTGCTCAAAAGATTCTTGAGCCACCGTATCCTAGTGAAAAGGGACATCCTTTTTAAGTAGCCGCGTAAAGCCTTTAGCCACTTTGGCATAGTTTGGGATAAAACGACATAAAAAGTTTGCCTTTCCTTGTAGACTTTGCAGTTGGTGTAAGGAAGTAGGGGGAGGGAGATTCACAATAGCTTCGAATTTTAGGGGATCCAGACGGATGCCCTCTTGGGAGACGACAAATCCGAGAAGTCGGCCCGTTTCTACGCAGAAGACACACTTATGAGGATTAAGCCTGATGTTGTAGTGTCGACAGCGAAGAAATTTTTTACGAAGATGAGCAGGGTGGTCTTTACGCTTAGCCGAATGAGCTGGAAGATCATCCAGATACGGCTGTACAATGTGTCGGATGTCATGAAAAGCATAAGACATTGCACGTTGGAATGTAGCCCCGACATTTTTAAGACCGAAAGGGAGCTTCTTGTAAGCAAAGGTACCCCATGGACAGATAAAAGCAGTTTTGTGTTGATCAGCGGGAGCAATATTGATCTGGTTATAACCGGAAAAGCCGTCCATGAAAGAGTACATTTCGCTACCCGCACACTCGTCAATAATCTGATCAATGAACGGTGTGGGGAAATTATCTTTTGGACAGGCCCGATTGATATCGCGATAATCAACACAGACGCGGATAGTTCCCTGTTTTTTAGTGACAGGTACAATATTGGAAACCCAATCTGTGAGTGGTATAGGGTAAATGAAACCAGCTTTAAGAAGTTTTTCCACTTCGGCCTTGATCGCTGCAGCCTTTCGAGGGTGTACTTGACGTAAATGTTGTCGAACAGGCTTAGCACCGGGGTATGTAATGATTTCATGCACCACGATGCTAGGATCAATGCCGGGAATTTCTTCGTAAGACCAAGCAAAAACATCGCGAAATTCGCGAAAAAGTTTCGAGTAAATTTTAATCTCCTCCTGAGTACAAGTGACTCCGATATGAACATGTTCGACAATCCCAGGTTTGATAGAGATGTCGATGGGTTAGGTTTGCGTGATGTTTGCCATATTACCTTCAGAAGATGAGTGATAAATGTGAATAGGGGACTGAAGGAATCGGAATGGGGAACAAGGAGCAAACCGCTGAATAGCAGTTGGCTCGTTCTGAGGGAAAGAGGGCAACGAGGAATGATGATGGATGGGATGGATCACGAGACCATATCCTTAAGACCCTGGGAATGCCAGGGCAATCACGAAGGAGGTGGTTTTCCTTGCATAGTCTGCAAGGGAACTTGACCTTGGGCGGAGGGGTGGGGAGGAGTCCGTCTTCCGTTGTCCGTGGTGGAACAACAGTCGTGCGTGTAGTCGCCTTTGTGTTTGTGACCGTTCCCTTGTTTGACTACTTCTTCTTTGTCTTCTTCTTCTTCTTGTTAGCTACCTGGGTACTTTCACCAGGTGAAGAAGGAGACGTTGAAGTAGGTGTCGAAGGGGTGGGGTCCACCTTCGGTTCAACAGGATGTTGAGCAGGCGGAGGGACTGATGTAGTATCAGCCGACACAGTAGGGGCCACAGAGGTTGAAAATAGCCAAACTGGTAACCCGACGGTTAACCCTGGGAGGGTTAGTGTTGCCATATAAAGGGCACCAGCATTTCCAGGAGAAGGGAAATGACCAGCATCCCCATCAAGTGGGGGACTTAGGTTGATGAATCCCGAGAAATTTGCCATATTAAGACGAAGTCCTAGTCAAACTAGCGCACTCAAGATCTAAGTGGGTAATGTGAACGTGGCCAGGTAAATTATTAAGACACTTGACTTGACCTTTTCATCTTTAAAGAGTCGAGAAAAGGACGAAAAGATGACTCTAGTCTCCTTCGATTGTTTATTGAGCACGAAGTGACAAGCTGCTCACTTACACCTTTTCTGTTAGACAATCTGAAAAGGATCAAAAGCTAACTACTCTGGAAATCTAGGTAAAAAGGGTGTGCCAAACAATCCGTAAAACTGCTTATACACCTTAGCAATCAGAAGATCACCAAGGACTTCCCGTACTGCAGTCAATCTTCCCGAATGTTGTGTTCAGTGCATTACGGTTTGTAGGGCGGCAGACTCAGCTTCCTATGGATCAAAGGTTGCAAGCCTACAGGGGTCTCCCAATTTATACTCGACGGTACGTGGGAGCACAGTCCGTACTGGCACCTATCGTCTCACCGTGGAGGAATCACCCAACCACTCAACGATAAACTACCATGCTTAACGACGCCGGAACACGTCTCTAGCCTAGACCTCTAGAATGTGAGCGTTAAGTTTCAATGCGTTGTTAGGTTCGTTGAATTAATTTTATTGTTCATCTTCGATTAAGTCTCAGTTTCTGGTCTTAGCGAATGTAATCTCTCGAAATGTCCTAAATGCCACGACATGCAAGAATTGTATTCGTTTCGTTTGGATGAAATCTAGCTACGGAAGAGTTAAGAGGTTCATTCAAACAAAACGATGTCAAAAGTTCTAATGCAGCTAATCAACAGGAAAGGAAAAATATTTTCTCTTTTTTCTTCTTTTAAAAAGCAAAAAAAAAAACTAACATAACATGCTAATTGATGAAAAGCACAAATCTTTTTCTTTTCTTTTGAAAAATAATATGATAATGCACTCAAGGGGTTTCAAGAGATATTCACAATTAGATAATTTATCCCAAAAAATCTATAACCAGATCTGAAACATAAACAATAACCCAGCAAAGCAAAGAAAAACCAAGATTTTCAAGGAACTATGTAAGCTAAGTTACAATGAAATCAGGTAAAAACAAGCGAGCTAAAAGCGAGATACTTGCAGTATGAAATGTAAAACTCATATATCCACCAGAAGAATATGGAAATCAATCAACAAAAAGATCGGATCTGTAAATCATCAATCCAACAGAGGGCTCGATAACACAAAAAACCACAAAGGCCAAGATGTAAAATCGGTGGACAAGGGCAAACAACTAGAGGATGAAAAAACCACCAACCAAATATCAATCCAACAGACTTCCAGGAGGTACAAAAAGAGCAGAAAGACACAAACCTAAGCTTAAGAGACTGGAAAACAAGTTTATTAAAAAACTTAAGTAGTGCGGTGCGACTGTACGTCTGCAACTAGCGCTAAACAGAGATTGGCGCGAGTTGTCTGAGAGCAACACGCGCCAACCAGCACGACTGTGCAAAGAAAAAGCGCGCTGGCGGAATTTTCCAGGCAAAAAGACAGAAAGGGTGGTCTCAGGCTTGGCTTCTAGTTTCTAGACGGAGCCAGCAAGTAAAAAAGATAGCAAGAACTCTAACCAAGAGATTATTCAGACAAATAAATGAGAGAAAAACGACATGCGAAGCAAGATCGAGATTGCCCAGTTTGTAAATCAACCCAGAGATCGACTGAAGTGGCGTTGATCTACTTCACTTCTGCATAGCAGAAGTGTTTCGAAGGCTACCTGGCCGCTCTTCAGATTCCGTCCACAACTTACAAATTAGACAATACAAACACAAACAACAACTAACTCCCCAGCGGAGTCGCCAAATTGTTGAGGCGGTAAATCCCCTCTGCGGACAGAGGCGATCCCACTAGCCCGATAGGGGTCTAGAAACAATCATACACGCTGCATGCAAGTTCCTAATTGCATAATTTAAAGGTTGGTCAGAAAGACCTACCTGGAATCCAACGCTATTTGTCGTGGAAGAAACGTCGCTCTTGTCCTTTATCTTTGGCCGGTCACTATCCTTACGTTCCACGCATGGACACCTACACAAACAAAGAACAATCCAAAACAAGCGTAAAATCCAATATTATACAATTATATATAAGTCAAGCAGGATATAACTCAAATATTATCAGAAGAATACGTGAGTGGAACCATAATAACAGTCATTCATTATTCAATAGAAGAAGAGAAGAATTACAACCAATAAAGGCTTGACACTGCAAATCTCCTCCAACTGGGTCAGTAGTTAAACATGCCTTGCAAAGTCACTTCCTCTCTCAACATTCCAGCAGCATAACTTCTCTCTCAGCTCTTACTATCAATCTAGCATAATCTCAGCTTACTTTAGCTCTTGTACAAAACTCAAAACTTCAACACTCACTGGTTCAATGCAGGGTGACAGTTATTTATAGATGGAAGAGGCGGAAGTATTCATCGTATCCGGACACCTACTGAAGATTTGGTATTGTCCCAGAATAGCATTTGGACTGAGTTGTCATGGATGAAAAAGACGACACTCAATCATATCCATGGGATTTTTCCCCAGAGAACTGCATGAGTAATGGAGGAAAAAACACTTCAGTGCGCGTTGGCCAAAAATCATGACTAATTTTGTGTGGCGCGGGCTTTTTTCTGTGACAGCGCGTCTATGGGCGCGCCCTCTTTGGAGGAACTAAGCCATTGGCGCGGGTTAGACACTGTGGACCTGCGCTAATGGAAAAAGGGCATTTTTTAGGGTTGATCTTCAAAAGGTGTCTTCAGGGATATTGAAGTTCATACTTAGGAGACTCCAATGCAAGTGTTTTCAAGTTATGTCACTGGTCACAGGTCTGTAAATGTGTCCTCCAGTGTGTGACAGCGGGGGTAACAAGGACGGTGACCAACGGTGACAAGTTACTGCGTAACAGTTCTTTTTCTTTGGGTATTTTTTGATTTTTTCCTTCTTCTTCAGGTTCTTCTTCTTCAATGAGAGGATCAATTTCATGTTCTTCAATTTCTTTCTTTGGAAGTTCTTCATCAATCTTCACATAAATGCTTTCCACTATTTTCCATAGTCAATTATTGTAGCACTTGTAGGCTTTGCTCCATGTAGAATATCCAAGGAAGATCCCTTCCTCAACCTGAGAATCAAACTTTCCTAGTGAGCCATCATTGATTTTTATGAAGCACTTGCTTCCAACTTGAAGTATTTTACTGAAGAAGGTCTTCCTTTCCATAATTCATAAGAAGTCTTTTCATTATTTGGTCTTAATTGATTTTGATTCAAGGTATAGACAGTTGTCTTGACTGCTTCTTTCCAGAATTTTGGCTGCAAGTCAGCTGCTATTAACATTGTTCGTGCCATTTCTTGAACTGTTCAGTTTATTCTTTCAACTACCCCATTTTGCTTGGGTGTTCTGGCACTAGAGAGTTCTATTTTAATTCCATGTATTTTACAAAATTAATTAAATTATCTTGATGTGAATTCTCCCCCTTTATATGTTCTGAGGCAGTTAATATTTGAGTCCTTTTCATTTTCTACAAGAGCTTTAAGATTCTTAAAACACTCAAATGATTTAGATTTATATTTTATAAAACATATCCACATCATTCTAGTATAGTCATCAACAAATAAATCAAAGTAACTTTCTCCTTGGAGTGCCAGAGTTCTAGTTGGTCCACATAAATCAACATGGATGGTCTCCAAAGGCTTTGATGTAGGAAACTCCTTGGTCTTGTGGCTGGTTCTGGTTTGCTTTCCATGTTGACATGGACCACATATTCCTTGATTTGGTTTGAATAACTTTGGAATGTCTCGTACTACTTTAATCTTGCTGATATTGATCAAGTTATCGAAGCTTGTATGTCCAAGTCGCTTGTACCACAACCAACTTTCATATGTTTGACTTAAGTAGCATTTATCTTCTTGAATCTTGTTCAGAACATAGATGTTGTCTAGTGTTCTAACCCCTTTCGCCACAAGTTCCCCTGAGGAAGAGCTCCTTATTTCACAGTCTTTGGTGCTAAAGACAACATTTTTTCCTTGATCACAGATTTGGCTAACACTCAGGAGGTTGTGTTTGAGCCCGTTTACTAGAAAAGCATTTCGAGATTTTCCTTTTCCATTAATAAGAGTAACAGTTCCTTTTCCAGCAATTTTGGCATATCCACTTCCAAAGGATACATTTCCTTCCTTTTTGTTCAATAAGACAAACTTCCTTTTGTCCCATGTCATATGTCTGGAGCACCCACTATCCACAAACCAATGATTTTCATTCTTTTGAGCACATAGAACTAGGCCACATTTATTCGTGTTGAGATTCTCATTTCTTGATTTTCCTCTTTTTGAGTGGGCAATTTTGTTCATTGTGTCCATTATTATTACATAATGAGCAAATCAGATCAAATTTGGCCAAGGGATTAAAATAATTGTAGGTCTTGATTTGTCCTTGCCCTTTGGGGCCATATGGTTTGTTTATTTGATCCTTCAGTTTTGGTGTGTCATTCTTATGAGCCATGCAATGTCTAGCTTGATGACCAAAATTTTTACAATGGAAACAATGCCCCAAAAATATAGTTTTGTACCTATTGTAATAGCCATGATTTGAATCAACATTTTTTCTTGGAGTTATTCTCTCTTCATTCTTTGGATATGGGATGAGCCTTTGATGAAATAATCTTTCTTCTTTTGGGTTGCAGGAAAGTACGTCAGCATAGCTTTTCGCATTATTCTGAGTACTTGATGATTCTCCTTTAAACCTATTCCAAATTTGTCATGTTGAGGTTTTTTATTATTTAGGATAGTGTCAAGTATTTGAGAGCTTTTCCAACCCTTTTTAACTTGCTCCAATTCCTTCCTCAGAGATACTATTTCAACTTCATGTTCTTTGCAAGCTTCTTCTTTTTCTTTAGCTTATTTTTCAAGAGATATTCCCTTATTTTTGTTTCCTCATTTTCTACCTTGAGAGAAATGATTTTATTTTGTAATTTCCCATTTTCTTCAATGGCACTTATTAACAATTCATCTACATTTCCATCTAGCCCTGATTCATCATCATTTGTGAATGCCATGAATAATACTTCTTGGCTTCCAGCATGGTCATTTTCTTCATCTGATTCTTCATTACCTCCTTTGCGATGAGGGAACCGATTAGTTGATTTCTTTTTGATGACTACAAATTCATCTTCATCAATCTCATCTTGCTTAGAGAGGAAATTCTTCTTATTGAACCCTTTCTTTGTATACCATCCTTTTAGAATTTTCTTCATCATCACTATCATGCTTATGAGGACATTTTGTAGCATAATGACCTATTTTTCCCCATTTGAAACAAATAAGAGGGTATTTACCTTTTACCTTAGATCCTTTCTTCAGCCTTCATACAAATTGCACCAATTCAGATTCAACATCAGATTCATCAATATTGACATTCCTTTCTTTCCCCTTTTTTGATTTTGAGGCCTTGAATACTGCATATTTGGAACTTGGGAAACCTTTTCTCATCTCATAGGAAATGAGAATTCCATGGAGTTCATCCATCTTGAGAGTATCTAGATCCTTCATTTCTTCTATGGCACTTACTTTGGAGTCAAATCTGTCTAGGAGAGATCTTAAGACCTTTTGAACAATGGTGCTTTCTTCAATGTTTTCTTCCAATCTTTTAAGAGAGTTGACCACTTCAGCTACTCAGAGAAAGTATGATGCAATATCTTCTTCATTATCCATTTTCAGACTTTCAATTTGCCTTCTATGATTTTGAAGCTTTTCCTTCTTGACTTTGGAGTCCCCGTTGTATAAGCTAATTAACTTATCCCATACTTCTTTGGCAGAGTTACAATTCATGACTTTTATAAATTCAGAATTAGTGATTCCACTAGTGATGGAGTTTACGACTTTTGCATTTACAATGTAGACTTTCCTCTCGTCTTGATCTATTGGAAGAGTGGAAGGACCTATGTACTCATTTAAGACTGAATGCGAAACTTCAAGTCCAAGGGACATTAAATAGTAGGACATTCTCTTTTTCCAGAAACCAAAATTTGTGCCATCGAACAGAGGATGTCTTCCTGACACTTCTTGATTTCTCATCATGACTAAGAATCCTTCTTCAAGCCGTTAGGCTGATATGAAGAAGCCCGCTCTGATACCAATTGTTGGAAATACTGAGTTGGGGGGGGGTGCGGGGGTGAATCAGTATTTCTTTTCAATTATTATTTTTATTAGTTAAAAACATTTATATTTGGAACACATAAATAGATAAGAGGAAATAGATGCTTTTATTAATGTGATATTTTCAATAAATAAAGTACAATAAATATATATATATATATATATATCTATATATATATATATATATATATATATATATATATATATATATATATATATATATATATATATAATATAATATATAGATATATATATTATATATATATATATATAGATATAGATATATATATATATGTGGTTTCAATTAGTTTCCAAACACTAACTTGGACTCTTTGTGAGGCTCCAACCTCTAGAGCACCAAACTTTGTCTTGTCAAGGCACCAACCTTGAATTTTAGGAGCACCAACTCCCAGGACACCAATCCTTTCAGTTCTGAGGCACCAACCTCAAGGGCTCCAACCCTCTGCTATAAACTGTCTGGATCTATTTGGTTGTAATTATCTGCTCCCAACCTTGCTGGACCTATGACTTACTTTTGTCCTCCTATTCCTTCCACTTCTGCCAGAACTTCGGCTTCCTTTGTTTCTTACAGTTCGCCAGCACAATTAAAATTTCCTTCTTCTCTGTTTTATATGCTTGATATGCCTAACCTTTGGCTTCCACCTTTCTCGCTTCAGCTTCAGCTTCCTCAACGCTCGCTTGATTTTCAGCCTCCTCTATGCTCACTATTCGGCTTCCTCTGTCTTTGAATTCATCAATACTCACAGGACACGTTAATGTGGAAGAGAGGCCAAATTATATTAATGTTGCATATTAAAGAAAATATCAGAGAGGCCCCTTTTTTTTTAATATTCATATAATATACATTAATAATCCCGCAATCGCAATTTTCTGGAGGTATTTTATACATCGTGCCTATAACATCACCGATGGCTAATGGCTGATTGCCCCTACTGAATGCAATATGATTATAAATTGTTTTTAATAATTCCATCTGGTCCGTATACATATATCGCAATCGCAGTTTATAGTGTGTCATTCCTTTATAACTTGCGATGTGTAACCTCTGATACGGCGGACAAGATATAGCGTTTGGGCGAATTACAATGGTGATGACATAACCCGCTCAGACACAGTTCCTGAGGTTTAACTTTATCGGGTTCATTCTCCACCGTAGATTTCAACCCACAAAATCCGACAGTCTACAACAATTTTGGGTAAACTACTTACACGAGAGTTACCTGCTCGAAATGAGAATTTTTTCTCTCTCCTCTAATTGCTACGTGTCAACCATTGAATGGAATCAGGCGCTCTCCTCTAAATACCACTTACCATTTTGCATCAGCCCGAAATCCCACTTATAGCTTTAAATCCATCTTCCTTCATTGACGAACGCCTAAGCTTATTTGTACCCGATGACCGTAGATCTTCTACCATCGATGGTTGTGACGCCTTCTCCACTACCACTTAAATCAATCTCCGCCATTCATTTCTTGACACCAGTCTGCGCGATTTAATCTTGGCTGATCATTTCATTCATCCTCATCCGTTGATCTTCGAGATCCAACAGTTCCTATGCATTCAATCTTCATATGTCTCCTTACTCTGACTTTGATTCATTTCTTCAGTGTTTTTCCTGTGGTTTCGGGTTTTCTTCAAGGTTTTGGCCTTTCACTTTTCTGCTGGTCAACTCTCTTTGAGCCTACCTTCTACGAATTCATACATCGTTGATTATCTCTGAGCTTCACTTTGATTCTTCAACCGGATTCAAAGACCCATTATGATTCCTCTTTGCTTCTTTTAATGAATTCTTCCTCTCGGTTTTTCTTGGGCATACATTACACGCAATACTCCCGATATGGCTCCTCCTCAATCTTTCGCTCTTACACTTGCTTCTCTTCTCTGCTTTGATAGCTCTGCACTAATTTCTCCTTGGCTTCATATTGACATTATTGACAATCTAGATCAATACCAGGCACTACGTCACCCTTCCTTCTTGCTGCTATGCTAGAAACAGCTTCTGTCATCTCAGGACAATTGTTTTATGTTGTTCTTGCTCCACACGGCTGATGTCCTTTATTACTCCTGTGATCTACAATCACACTCTAATACCATGTTGAAGTTTCTAATTTTACTTTGTTAGAAACCCTCCATGCACTTGATCTTATTTATTCCTACCTACTTGTTATTTAACAAGTTATTTACAATGTAAATACTGAAAATAAACACTATTGCATGCTCAACATATTACAGATCAACAACTAAAAGAAACAGAAACAAACACACCATATGACACCATTATTCTTGGACTAATGTCCTCAGAAAAGCCCAATGTGGGAAAACCAGTGCAACTATCTGAGGTTTCTCTTATTAAGCAATATCAGAGTACAACCTCGGTGCTGAAACTGGCCTACCCAATAGAGAATTTCCTTGGCAGTAGTACCTCTTAGTTTCTAACAAATCTATTGGCTAAAACCCCAAATAATCCTTCCAGCATCTACTCAACACAAATTTGCCCCAAAAACCCCAGCGTCAGCCTCTCTATGGACTGTGTTAGCCCCTCTCTACCTCACGTTGGCTCTGCGTCACCTCAGATGGGTCCGCATCAGTCGTGGGAGGCCTTGTGTCAGCCCTCTAGCCCTCTGCATCAGCAACACTGGCCTTTCTGAGGCTATGCGCAGCTCCCGACTGCCTCTGCATGGCCCTGCGTGAGTCCTGGCTGGCTCTGTGTCACTCTCCTTGGCTACTACATTGCTGTCCTATTACTATCTCTACCTCTCTATCTCTCTGTACTCAAATGCCCCTCAGTTGCATCTCTTGATCACTAATTATATCTCTCTTAGCAAACCCTGCTCTAGAGAATAGAATGATTGATCACTCTAATGTACTCTCCAAGTGACCCTCAAGCCTCCTCTTATACTTTTCATGTTGACATATCAACGGCTGAGATTAAATCCCTGATCAACGACTAAGATTAGATTTGGCTTGATCCATGTCTTTTGGACCACTCTAACATAGATTCATATTAATACACATTAATATTTTATTTTCTCTAAGTTCAGACTTAGGGACTCCATTAAAAATGGTAATTATTTTAATATCTCCTTATCTGTTTAGAATCTGCCCAAACCCTTTCTGCGTATTAGATATATCATGTGCCCCAACCTCTCCACCAAATTTTGTGGCTAGAGCACATCTGATGCTACCCCAAATCAACATGTCCATTAAGTTATTCATTCATACATCAAACTCTTAATAGTCCTTTATATAATATGTTCATAACATATATAACAGTTTTAGTTTGAAGACCCATAGAAGGCCCATTATTGTAACCTACATCTCTGATACCACTTGTAAATTACGTGACATACACTCACGATTTTTATTTTTATTTTTTTCATTAAGTAAAGTAATCAACAACAATTTTTGTTTTTCTAACAAATTTCTTCTTTTCTTATTAACTCCATCTCTTTATTATTGATGGAAATGAGTTCACCAAATTTCTCATATTTTATTATTTTACTTTGAATTACACTATAGAAATCATGCAATAATCCTTATTTCTCGTGTTCCATATATGTGATTCTTCTTCAATCTAACATTTAACTTTTATCCCTTTTTCAAAAGGGCTTGTATATATTGTTCATTATTTACATAGGGTTGGAACCACCCATTATATAGTTTGTATCTCATTGCACTAGTCCATTACTAAACTAATGTATATATTGTTAAGAAATTTACGGCAGAGAGATAAATTATTATTGAGATTTACCAAGATTTACAGAGAGTATTAATAAAATAATCAGCAACAATACACAAATATTTATCTAGGAAAATCCCAAAACTGGGGAAAAATCCAACCTAATGAGATCTCATTAGCATTGGCCAAAACCATGGCCAATTTGGCCAAGTGAGCCTTCACCGCTCACCTCTAGGCTACATTACAATGAATTATTCCCAACCTGTTAGGCCCCTATACTACTAGAGTAACCCCTTATTTTTATTAGTACAACCCACTCATTATATTGATGTACCCATGTAGTGCCCATATTGTTACTATGGAGCCCCATAGAAGCCCACTATTATTATTATTGTGCCCTTGCATTATTA
>APFE030562732.1:3183-16128 GCA_000404065.3 Pinus taeda
TGATTACCCCATTAATATTGTAGTTGTATCCCTTATTAATATTGTTGTACCCCTATTGTCCCCATATTGTTATTACTGTGCCCCATAGAATCCCTCTATTGCTATTTTTGTGGCTTTGTATTATTATTGTTAGGTCGGCTGTGTTATGTTGTGACTTCTTAGACTCCTATATATAGAAAGGAGGTTTTGTCATTTGAATCATCAAAGAATTGTTCATTTGTGTAATGTAAAGGAGGTTACCTCCTTGAAGAGGCTGGATTCTAAGGCGTTCAACTATCTTTTCTATATTTTTCTGAGCTGGTTTCATAACATTATGTTGGCTGGTCGACATGATGAAGGGGTGACGAGAGCATGGTGGATGGGTCAGCTCGATAGGTTAAAGCCCCTCAGGATATGTTAGCACTCGTATATACTGAAGAACCGAATGATGGGCAAGGAGAAGGCAAGTCTGAGCTCCAATTATCGCAGTGCGAGTGGATTAGGGTGAGAAATATTATCACAAGAAATGCAAAACTATGATTGGGTGGATGAGCCCGCAGGGCAGGCATGTTTGTGACTAAACAGGCACAGTTGGGTCAACTTGGGCAGTGGTTGCAGGGTGGGAAGACATAGACGTGTGGTAGGGCAACACGACGTATAGAACCAGAAGGTCGCAATGGCGAGTGCATGTTGGCATGGTGGGCCCATTGACATGACAGGCTCAGGTGTGGCAACACGACAAGATTGGGTGGACATCAACACGGTGGGCACAGGGCGCTGCTCATGTATAGTCAGTGAGGCGTGAAGCAAATCAGTTAGGTAGACTATGGTCGAGTCATGAAACAGGTTGGGCATGTAGTCCTGAAGGGCACGTTGACCCTTGTGAACTTGTAAAAAGGGGTTGAGCCAGTTTTCCTCTCTACCATATAAAACTTGAAACATAAATTATTTATGATATATTGAAGTGTTAAATTGTGTATGTTGCATAATATTTTTAGCTTCTTATGTTATGAATTTCCACACATAATTATTATAAATAAATGAATGAAGTTGAATGAAGGTATAGTCGAGGAAACGTAATGGGAAAAGATAAGTGTAGTCGTTTAGCCGGTGCCACATGTTACTCCAATCAGGAAAAATGAATTGGGGTTGTGAAAGATTATATCACAACATATCCAACATAATTTTGTAGAGACCAAAGATGTATGTAGGCCGAAGTTTTCGAGCCGAAAAAGAATTGGGTGCATAGTTTGGGGTTTCTTGACTTGGATATTCATAGAAGAACCGTCCAAGCCTTGGTGAACACACATGCCACACATAATTTTATGTCGACCAGGTTAACAAAAGAAGTTGGGATGCAAATTGTTCCAACTAATGTAGAGGTCAAGGTAGTGAAATCAAAGGCTAAAGTGTTGGGAATGGAAAGCAAAATGCCAATTTGAATTGTAGATTGGCAAGGTTGTTTGGACTTCACGGTGATGGAGATGAATGACTTTGACATGATATTAGGGTAGGATTTTCTAAAGGGAAACAAGGCGATTGTTGTCCACTTTTGCGATGAGATCATGTTCATTGGAGGCTCACGGACTTGGACTTTACCTACTCTCCGATAAAGGATGGAATTAAAGGTGCAACATGTTTTTGAACTAAGAATGAGTAGGGCGATGCATGCTTTAGATGTTGAGACATACACGAAATTCATCAGGGAGGTTGAGGATGATGATGGAGTGGGGACACCTATTCCAGTCGAGATTTCCAATGTATTGGACAAATATGCAGATTTGATGCCCAATTAATTGCCGAAAGTACTTCCACCAAGACGTTCAGTGGACTATAACATTGAGCTAGAGCCAAGGAAGCAACCTCCGACAAAAGCTCCATATCATTTGTCAGGATTGGAGTTGAAGGAGTTGAAATGACATTTGAAGGATTTGGCTGCTGCAGGTTTCATATGACCTTCAAGGTCCCATATGGTGATCCAGTATTTTTCTAGAGGAATAACGACACAAATGAGTTATGTATGTGCTATGATTGTCGTGCTCTTAACAAGAAGATGATAAAGAACATATATCCTTTGCCACTTGTTGTGGATTTATTTGAAAAGCTTGTGAAAGCCCGAGTGTTTTCAAAGCTAGACTTGAGGCATGGGTATTATCAGGTGCGAAGAGAAAAAGGAGATGAGAAGAAGACCTCGATTGTGATGAGGTATGGAAATTTATAGTTCCTTGTCATGCCTTTCGAGTTATGCAATGCCCTTGCTACGTTTTTTCACATTGATGAATGATGTTTTGGGTCCATATTTGGATTCACTCATAGTAGTATACTTGGACAACATCATAATATTCAATGATAACATGGAGGATCATAAGAAGCACTTGGCTTTGGTGTTTGAGAAACTAAACAAGAATCAGGTGTACTTAAAGAAGTCAAAGTGTATGTTTTCCTGGATCGAGATTTCGTTTCTTGGACATATTGTGGGTCAAGATCACATATGGATGGAGCCGAGCGGGGTGAAGGTGATCAAGGATTTGGTTGAACCGAAGAATGTACATGATATGAGAGTGTTCTTAGGGATGACCAACTAATAGTGGAAGCTTGTAGAAGGGTACTCGAAGGTGACTGAACCACTAATGGACCTTCTGAAGAAGGATAAGTGCTGGAATTGCATGAAGAAGTGTCGAGCAACATTTGAATATTTGAAGAAGAGGATGGTTACAACACTGATACGGAGGCTACATGACTTCAAGAGATTGTTTGAGGTTCACGCTAATGCTTCAGATTTTGTGATATGGGGAGTACTCTTGCAGGATGGGCATCGAGTGGCATATGAGAGTCAGAAGTTGCAAGATAGAGAGTAATGGTATCTAGTTCATGAGTAGGAGATGATTGCGATTATCCATTGTTTGCAGGTATAGAGACATTACTTGATTGGAAAACCTTTTGTTCTGAAAAATGAAAATATTACAATGAGTTATTTTTCATCCCAACCAAAGTTGTCAATGAAGCAGGCTCGTTGGCACGACTTCTTGGTAGAGTTTGACATGACTATTGAGTATAGAACAAGGAGACTCAATGCAGTTGCAGATGCCCTCAGTAGGAAGGGACAGTTAGCTGCACTTGAGGATGGAGAGTACTGGGCTTAGCACAGTAGGTGTCAAGTACATATGACCGATGACATAAAAATTAGCTTCGAGCTAGTGTGGAGATTGATATTCAAGCGAAGAGCATTCTGAAGCAGGTGAAGGAGGGGAAGACTCAAAAGCTTTTCCTACGAGATTGACTCTTCTTCTATGGGAATCGACTTTACATTCCAAAGTCATATGGACTTAGGAGGTACCTCTTGAAGGAGCGTCACGATTCCCTATGGGCTAGCCACCCACGGAAACTTCATTATTTGGCATTATGGGAGAGGGGGTACTTTTGGGAGAAGATGACGGAGGATGTAGAGGAGTATGTGCTTATGTGCATCATTTGTGAGTAGGAAAAATAGGATAACCATAGATAGGGAGGATTTTTACAACCCTTACCAATTCTAGAGAGACCATAGATGAGTGTTCGATGGACTTCATCACTCAGTTACCACAGGTATAGGGGTATAACATGGTTATGGTCATTGTTGATTATTTTTCCAAGTATGTTGTCTTCATTCCGATGAAGATATCATGTGGGGCCGAGAAGAATGCTGAGCTATTATTCAAATGCATTGTGAATTACTGGGGGATGCCATTAAGTATTGTGTCTGATTGGGATTTGTGATTTATAGGAATATTTTGGACCACTTTGTTCAAGTTGGTTGGGATAGAGTTGTTGTAGAGTTTGAGTTACCGTCCACCGATAGATGAGAAGACTAAACATATTAATGCACTACTCAAGGAATACTTGAGACATTATGTGACAGATGATCAGAAGAATTGGCCTAAAATATTGGTTGTGGCTCAGTTTAGCTACAATATTCAGAATAGTTCTGCAACTAAGTATAGTCCATTTGATTTGGTCAAGGACATGCTCCAGTTGATCCACACACTATGCTACTGAGAGCATTTATGAGGACTCCACATGCGAAGAGATTCTTGACAGCATGGGAGGAGACCTTGGAGTTAACATGGGTGCACTTTCATCATGCTGCAAGGAGGACGAAGAAATGGTCGGACAAGGATAGACAAGACACACACTTCAATGTTGGGGATATGGTTTTTCTGAGGATCACTAGGGATCTGTTTTAGCCATCAAAAGGGACTGCGAGATCTTTGACAAGGAAGTATGAAGGGCCATTTCGGGTAAATAAGAAAGTAGGGGAACTTTCTTATGAGTTGGAGCTTCCGAACCACGTGTGTTTGAAACATCCTTTGTTCCATATGAGTCAACTCAAGAGATTTTGACTCGATGCACATCATCCTGAGAGGATAGCACCATCGAGATGACCAACCATGATTGTGGACCGACCAAACCTGATTTTGGACAAAATTTTGGATCTTCGAACTATGGGTGTTAGGAATACAACACGACGGGATTTCTTTGCTTGATGGAAGAATGCACTGGAGGAGAGTAGCTAGGAAACAGAGGATTCATTGTGGATATGGAAGCAGGATATTGTTGAGTATGATGCTAAGCTGATGTGATCAATAGGATTGTCGAGGATAGAAATAACTCATGGTGGGGGTGGATGTCAGGACCTCGAGTCGACATCGACGCCCTCGGGTGAGTAGGGCACATTTAACTGAAATGAAATAGGCACACCCATGTCTGATGGGCAAGAGAGACACACAATGTGCAATGAGAGGTCATAATGGGCAAGCACATCGAGGCGACCCATGTAGCAGGTGACGAGGTTGGCGCACACCCAGGCAAGTCAACACGACGGTCGAGGGTGACTTGCTGAATGTGTTTTGAAAATGAGATGAAGAGTGCACACTTGGACACATAAATTTGAGTGACGAGGGAAAGTGAAAAATCAGCTAAGTGTTGGAGAAGGCGAACATGGAGAGTTTATAGCAAGGTGGTGAGCAACTCTATGTTGACAAGCTGACGTGATGATGGTGTGTCGAGAGCATGGTGGATGGGTCGGATCAATAGGCTGGAGCCCCTCAAGACATGTTAGCACCCATATATATTGAAGAATCAAATGATGGAGGAGGAGAAGGCAAAGGTGACCTCCACAAATCGCAGTGTGGGTGGAGTTGAGTGAGAAACCTTATCACAAGAAGCACAGAACCATGATCAAGTGGACAAGCCCATAGGGCGGGCATGTTTGTGACTAAAAGAGTGCAGCTGGGTCAGGTCGTGCATACTGTAGACCCATGACAGGGAAGCATGGCATATAAAACCGATGGGTCATAGCGACAGGTATGTGTTGGCATGGTGGTCATAGGGCACTGTGGGTGGACAGTCGTTGCGACATGCAACGCACCGATCAAGTAGACTACGGTCACGTCGTGCAACAAGGTTGGGTGTGCAGATCTGATGGGCAGGCCTACTTGTGTAAAATTGTAAAATCGGGTTGAGGTAGTTTTCCTCCCTACGATGTAAAATTTGAAACATAAATTATATAAATGATTTATGATATATTGAAGTGTTGAATTGTGTCTCTTGCATAATTGTTGTAGTTGCTTATGTTATGAATATCCACACATAACTTTATAAAGAAATGAATGAAGTTTAATGTAGGCGTAGTCCAAAAAATGTAATAGGAAAAGATAAGTGTAGTTGTTTAGCCAGTCCCACAAATTACTCCAATAAAGAAAAACAAAATGCAAATAATCCCTTATATTTTAAAATTTTATAAACCAAATTTAATTTTAATAAAAGTTAATCACTATTATTATATTAAGATTTAAGTATTTTAACATATTGCTAATCAATACATATTAAATAACAATGTGAAGCTTTATTTTTATTACGTCATATACATGCTCTATATTGGAATTGGGCTTGAAGAATTTTGATCTTTACATAAATGGGTAGATAAGATTTGATTTCAGAAAAATATTCTTTGTTTAATACATCATCCAATGAATAATATGAAAATTAGTTGAGCGGGTTTTCAATTTCAAATTAAAAATAGAGATTTAATTTAAAATTTATTTATTTTACCACCTGTTATCTTTTCTGTTTTCATTTATTAATATTTTAGCTTTTATCTTTTAAGTTTTACTTTATGTGCGTGACACATATTGCCAAACTTGAAAGGATAAAGTTTGGTGTGGATTGGCATAATCTGAGTTACAATAATTTTTATTTATTGGAACATCATTTCTATATGGGATTATAAAAAGCTTATGATATTTAAAATTATTTATTTAGATTTACTTTAATTTGAATTTTTTTTATAAAATACTTAATATATTAAAAATTATATATTTATACAAATTTATTAAATGGTCAATAACTATGCTCATCCATGGTCAATAACTATGGTCACATTTTTCGGTCAACAATGGTCAACCATATTCAATCATGGTCAACCATTGTCCACCATCGTCCAATGTCGCATTGTGACGAAGATTGTTTCAATCATAAAATAAATCATGTTCAATATGAAAATCAACCATGGTCCAACGTCACATTGTAACAAAATTTATCTCAATATGAACATCAAGTGTATGTGAGCTATGGTCAACCATGCTTAATGATGGTCAACCATCATCAACAACCTTTGTCAACCATGGTCGAACATTGCATTTTGACAAGGTTTATCTCAATATCAAAATCAACCATGGTCACATTGTGTCAAAGATTGTCCAAAATCACATTGTGATAACCACGGTCAACCTTGGTCTAACGTCGCATTCTGACAAAGATTGTCTCAATATGAAAATCAACCATGGTGAACTGTCACCAATCATTGTCAACTAGGCTCCAATGACGCATGTGAGAAAGATTTTCCCAATATCAAAATCAATCATGGTTCAATGTCGCATTCTGACAAAGTTGTCTCAATCTTAAAACCAATCATGGTCAACCATGGTTTATCATGGTCAACCATGGTTTATCATGGTCAATATGTAAATTAGCCATGGTCAACCATGGGCCAAAGTCACATTGTGACAAATATTGTCTCAATATGAACATCAATCTTATGTGAACCATGGCCAACCATTGTCAAACATGGTCAAACGTCGTATTTCAACAAAGATTGTCTGAATATAAAAATCAGTCATGGTCAACCATGGTCAGATTGTGTCAAAGATTGTCTCATGGTCCAACGTCACATTAAGATAACCATGGTCAACCTTGGTTCAATGTGACATTCTGACAAATATTATCTCAATATGAAAATCAACTATGGTCAACCATCGTCAATCAAGGTCAAACATTGTCAACAAAGGTCCAATGTCACATTGTGAGAACTATTCTCTCAATATGAAAATGATCATGGTCAACCATGATCCAACAATGCATTGTGACAAAGATTTTCCCATTATGAAAACCAATCATGGTCAACTATGCTCAACCATGTTTGTTTGAGGGTTTATAATATTTAGCTTAGGGTTTATAGAGATTGGGTTTACAATATTAATCCCTTGGGTTTATAATATCATTCCCTTGGGTTTATTAACCTATGCTTTCATATTCCAAGGGTATAATAATATTGATAGGGTTTATAATATTATTCCAAGAGTTTAATATAAACTCCTTGGATTTATAATCCATTGGGTTTATAAAATAAATTCATTGGGTTTATTAATCGCTTAGGTTTATAATAATACCAATATGGGTTTATGAAAAAGATTTTCTTAATATGGAAAGAAGTCATGGTCAACCATGGTCAACCATGGCCAACCAAGGCCAATCATGGTCATCCATGGTCAACCATAGTCAATCATGGTCCACATTTCTCAAGCATGGTCGACCATGGTCAATTATTGTATACCATGTTGTTGCGTCATGGTCTACCATGGTCCTACACCATGGTCAACCATGGTCAATTATGGTCTACCATAATCCTATGCCATGGTCGAACATGGTCAATTATTGTTTTCGATGGTCCCACACCATGGTCTACCATGGTCCTACGTAATGGTCGAATTGGGAAAAAGTTCGTGTTAATATGAAATCAACTGTCCTCAACTATGGTCAACCATGTTTATTTTAGGGTTTATAATATTTATCTTGGGGTTTATATACATTGGATTTATAATATTTATCCCTTGGGTTTAATATTATTCCCTTGAGTTTACAATCCCTTGGGTTTTTAGTCTTAATCCCTTGGGTTTATATTATTTATGTTAAGGTTTATCATGGTCAACCATGGTCAATAATGGTGAGCCATGGTTAACAAGCATGGTCACATTGTGACAAATATTGTATCATGGTCCGACATAACATTTCGAAAACAATGGTAAACTATGGTCAACCATGGTCAAATGTCACATTGTGACAAAGATTGTCTCAATATGGAAATCAACCATAGTCAACCATGGCTAACCATTTTCTAATGTTACATTGTGCTAGAGGTTGTCTTCATATGAAAATCAATCATGGTCAACCATCATCCAATGTTGAATAGTGGAAAAGATTGTGTTAATATGAAAATCAATCGTGGTCAACCATGTCTATTTTAGGGTTTATAATATTTATGTTAGGGTTTATATACCTTGGGTTTATATTATTTATCCCTTAATATTATTCCCTTGGGTTTATAATACCTTAGGGTTTTATAATTAATCCCCTGGGTTTATCATATCAATCACTTGGCTCTATCAATCACTGTCAACCATGGTCCAAAATCACATTGTGACAAATATTTTCTTAATATGAAACGCAGCCAATGTTGCATTGTGACAAGGATTGTCTCAATATGAAAATCAATTATGGTAAATCATGTTCCAATGTTGCATTATGTGAAATATTGTCTCAATATGAACATCAACCATGGTCAATCATGGTCAATCATAGTCAATAACCATGGTGACATTATAACAAAGATTGTCTCTTGTCTAATGTCACATTGTGACAACCATGGTCATCCATGATCAACAATGGATCAACACCGCGTTGTGACAAAGATTGTCGTAATATGAAAATCAACCATGGTCAACCATTTTTCAACATCGTATTGTGCGAGAGGTTGTCTCAATATGAAAGAAATCATGGTCAACCATAGTCCAACGTCTCATTGTGACAAAGATCGTGTCAATATGAAAATCAATTGTGGTCAACCATGGTTAACCATGTTTATTTTAGGGTTTATAATATTTATCTTAGGGTTTATATACCTTGGTTTTATAATATTTATCCCTCGAGTTTCATATTATTCCCTTGAGTTTATAATCCCTTGGACTTTTAGTCTTAATCCCTCAAGTTTATATTATTTATCTTCGGATTTATATACCTTAGGATTATAATATTAATCCCTTGGGTTTATCAATATGAGGGTTCATATTCATTTGGTTTATCAATCCCTTGGTCCAATGTCACATTCTCACATCCATGGTTGTCCATGGTCAACCAAGGTCCAACATCCCATTGTGACAAAGATTGTCTCAATATGAAAATCAAGTATGGAAAACCATTTTCCAGTGTCGCATTATGCCAAAGGTTTTCTTAATGTAAGGTTGCATATTGCACAAGTATAATAATATTTATAGGGTTTACAATATTATTCCTAGGGTTTAATATAAATACCTTAGATTTATAATCCATTGGGTTATCAAATAAATTCATTGGGTTTATTAATCCCTTAAGTTTATAACAATTCTAGTATGAGTTTGTGATAAATATTTTCTTAATATGGAGAGTAGTCATGGTCAACCATGGCCAACCAAGATCAATCATGGTCAACCATGGCCAATCATGGTCCACATTGCTCAAGCATGGTTGACCATTGTCAATTATGGCTTACCATGGTCCTGGGCCATGGTCTACCATGGTCCTATGACATTGTTGACCATGGAAAATTATGGTCTACCATGGTCCTACACCATGGTCGACCATGGTCAATTATGGTCTACCATGGTCCTACGACATGGTTGAATTATGACAAAGGTTGTGTTAATATGAAAATAAATCATCGTCAACCTTGTTTATTTTAGGGTTTATAATATTTATCTTAGGGTTTATATACCTTTGGTTTATAATATTTAATATTTATCCCTTAATATTATTCTGTTGGGTTTATAATCCCTAGGGTTTTTAGTATTATTCCTTTGGGTTTAATATTATTCCCTTGGGTTTATGATATCAATCCCTTGGGTTTATCAATCACTGTCGACCATGGTCCAACATCACATTGTGACAAGTATCTTCTCAATATGAAAAGAAACCAATGTCGCATTGTGAAAAGGATTGTCTCAATATGAAAATCAACCATGGTCAACCATGTTCCAATGTTGCATTGTGTCAAATATTGTCTCAATATGACAATCAACCATGGTCAATAACCATGGTGACATTATGAAAAAGATTGTGTCTTGGTCTAACATCACATTGTGAAAACCATAGTCATCAATGGTCAACCATGGTCCAACGTCGCATTGTGACAAACATTGTCTCAATATGAGAATAAACCATGGTCAACCATGGGCAACTATTGTTCAATATCACATTGTGCCAGAGGTTGTCCCAATATGAAAATCAATCATGGTCAACCATAGTCCAACATCTCATTATGACAAAAATTATGTCAATATGAAAATCAACCATGGTCAACCATGTTTATTTTATGGTTCATAACATTTATCTTAGGGTTTATATACCTTGGGATTATAATATTTATCCCTTGGCTTTAATATTATTTCCTTCAATTTATAATACCTTGGGTTTTTAGTCTTATTCCCTCAGGTTTATATCATTTGTCTTAGGGTTTATATACCTTAGGTTTATAATATTAATCCCTTCGATTTAATATTATTCCCTTGGGTTTATATTATTTATCTTAGGGTTTATATACCTTAGGTTTATAATATTAATCCCTTGGGTTTATAATATGTTGGGGTTTTAGAATTAATTCCTTGGATTTATAATATCAATCCCTTGGGTTTATCAATCTAAGGGATATCCATTCATTTTATCAATCCCTTGGTCCAACGTCACATTTTGACAACCTTGACAACCATGGTTGTCCATGGTCAACAGAGGTCAAACATTGCATTTTGACAAAGATTGTCTTAATATGAAAATCAAACATGGGCAACCATTCTCCAACGTGGCACAGTGCCAAAGGTGTCTTAATGTGAAATTCAATCATTGTCAATCATCATCCAATATCACATTGTGACAAAGATTGTGTCAATATGAAAATCATTGTGGTCAACCATGTTCAACCATGGTTAACCATGTTTATTTTAGGGTTTATAATATTTATGTTTATGTTTAGGTTTATAATATTCATCCCTTAGGTTTAATATTATTCCCTTGGGGTTTTAGTATTAATCATTTCGTTTATTGTTATCTTGGGTTTATAATATTTATCTTAGGGTTTATATATCTTGGATTTATAATATTAATCCCTTGGGTTAAATATTATTATCTTGGGTTTATAATACCTTAGGGTTTTAGAATTAATCCCTTCAGTTTATAATATCAATTCCTTGGGTTTATCAATCTAAGGGTTCATATTCCTAGGGTATAATATTATTCATAAGGTTTATAATATTAATTCTAGCATTTGATATAAATCCCTTAGGTTTATAATCATGGCCAACCTTGCACAAACATGGTCCAATGTCCCATTGTGACAAAGATTTTCTCAATATGAAAATCAACCATGCTCAACCATGCTCAACCATGCTCAAATGTCACATTGTGAAAAATATCATCTCTATATGAAAATAAACCATGGTAAAACATGGAAAACCATATTTATTTTAGGGTTTATATACCTTGGGTTTATAATATCTGTCCTTTGGCTTTAATATTACTACCTTGGGATTTTAGTATTAATCCCTTCGGTTTATTATTCCCTTGGTTTTATAATATCAATCCCTTCAATTTATTAATCTAAGGTTTCATATTGCTAGGGTATAACATTACTGAAAGACTTTATAATTTTAAGCTTGGGGTTTAATATTAATATTTGGGTTTATAATCATGGTCAACCATGGTCCAAAGTCACATAGTTACACAGATTTTCTCAATATGAAAATCAACCGGGGACCTACGTCGCATTGTTACAAATATTGTCTCCATATGAAAATCAATCATGGTCATCCATGGTCAACCATGGTCCAACGTCACATTGTGACAAAGATTGTCTCAATACGAAAATTAATCATGGCCAACCATTGTCCAATGTTGCATTGTTTCAAAGGTTATTTTAATATGAAAATCAATCATGGTCAACCATCGCCCACCATCACATTGTGACAAAGATTGTGTCAATATGCAAATCACTCGTGGTCAACCATGGTCAACGATGTTTATTTTAGGGTTTATATACCTTGGGTTCATAATATTTATCCATTAGGTTTAATATTATTCCCTTGGGTTTATAATCCCTAGGGATTTTAGTATTAATCCATTGGCTTTATTGTTCCCTTAGGTTTATAATATTTAGGGTTTATAATATTAATCTTTCGGTTTAATATTAATATTTGGGTTTACAATCATGGTCAACCATGGTCCAACATCACATTGTTACAAATAGTTTCTCAATATGAAAATTGACCATGTTCCTACGTTGCATTGTTTTAAATATTGTCTCGATATGAAAACCAATCACGGTCAATCATGGTCAACTGTGGCCCAACATCGCATTGTGACAAAGATTGTCTCAATATGCAAATCAACCATGGTAAACCATGATCATTTTAGGGTTTATAATATTTATCTTAGGGTTTATATACCTTGCATTTAATATTATTCCCTTTTGTCTATAATCCCTTGGATTTTCAGTATGAATCCTTTTGGTTTATTATTTCCCTGGGTTTATAATATCAATCCCTTGGGTTTATTAATCTAAGGGTTCATATTCATAGGGTGTAATGTTATTCATAGGGTTTTTAATGGATATTAATGTAACTAACAATA
>APFE030562732.1:16171-41002 GCA_000404065.3 Pinus taeda
ATATATTAATTTGATGCCTACGTCGTATATCAACCACATTTATTAATGTGGTTGTGCTAGTGATAGTACTGAATCCATTTTCACCATAAAAATAAGATAAAATAAGATTCAAACACTCTTAGTGTCAATTTTTTTTATTAAAATTAAAGAAAACAAAATCATCTGCACAAATTTGACACAATAGACAATGCCTTAGTGTTATCCAACTCCTTGACTATCTATCCATTTCGTTAGACTCTCCATGATGGTGGTTAATGTCCAATCAGACCAAACTTTGGTCTATCGGGCCTAGAGAAACAAATTATTTAGTTTGATTTAAGATTTTATTCCTATGCTCAAAAAGCTTGGAGAGAAGTCTCCCGAGCTCACTATAATTTTGACATCGTAAAAGGCTAAGAAGGTCAGTATTGTGACAGAGATTATGAAACTGAGATCTAATGTGGTTGTACATGGGGCACTCTAAGAGGAAGTGGTTTTCATCCTCAATGTTCCTATTCTCACAGAGATGGAAGATCCTTTCCATCCATGGTGTTTTAGGAATTGCCCAATGCCCTGTTTCACTATGGAGCTCATGAGAGTTCGTTCTAATCTTCGCTATATTAAGTTTCTTCCTTGAGCTAGTTAAAACAGAGATATAATTTTGATCTTCTAGGGTGGGGTTGATGACCTAGTTCTAATAACTTAATTTTCTTTTAGCTGCTAAATCTTTCTCACACCACATTTTTTCTTTGAACTTAGAAGTAACAATGTTTTTAATGTTATTAATGTTTTTCAATGCATCATTCTCGTTGATCTCCCAATGGTTTAACCAGGCCCTTGTGTCTTTATACCACCCCCGCTTGAGCCTTAGGTGGTTTTGGCTGGAATTTAAAGCTAGCCTAGGAGGTTTATGGTCTCCTATGTTATTG
The DNA here is from genome assembly GCA_000404065.3 of Pinus taeda. Lineage (NCBI taxonomy): Eukaryota > Viridiplantae > Streptophyta > Pinopsida > Pinales > Pinaceae > Pinus > Pinus taeda. The sequence goes on from APFE030562732.1 coordinate 17,080, forward strand.
AGTTTGTGCTTGTACACTAGAAGTCTAGTCATAGCTAGGCTCTCGATAGGAGAAAGACCTACTTCTATAAGGAGCTAGATGAATTTTTTCAAGGCACCCATGCAGTGATGAACATTATAATCTTTTACCTCTAGGTAGATATCTATGGCCAATACCACTATAACATGGGGTATCCATGTGTTATCACTCAGGTTGTTCCCCAAGAGGGGAATACGGCCGAGGTAACCACAGACCAATCTTTTGAACACAGATTATAGCCAATCTGCATGCAGAGAGGGCTCTCTCTTTATGATTTAGCTTTGTTTGAGGTATTTTAGGCTAGTTATGATGTACAGGGTTTTGTTTTAAGTTTGTTGGATGGTGGTCTTGAACAGAACTAGGATACAAGTATGAACAGTTTATTCCATTGGGCTAATGGAGTCTATGAGGGTGAACAGTTGAATATGATTTCTTTGACCAAAGGTGATACTATAAAGCAAGGTAATCAATCTTGGAGAAATCTTATGATCTGGAAATAGATGGAATGAAAGCCAGTGGGCGAGGGGCAGTTAAGAATCCATCATCATGTTGGCAGAGGGAAAATGCATGAAATATTATCAAGGAGCAGTGAAGAATTCCTTATTAATATTCAAAGTGAAAGAATTAGTGGAAACAGGAGCAGCTAAGAATTCCTGTTTATGCTAACTCTGAAGAAAACATAAGTAATAATAGAGATTGAACACAGAGTGTATTTAAACAAATTTTGGGCTATTCTTTTTCTCCATTACTAAGATTATGAAACACATATGAAATTTGCAAACACAAAGAATATAAAACACAGGTTAGAATAACTTATTGATCCATAGAAAGACACAAGAATTCTGTAGCAGGACCCAGAACATCAAATCCACATTCAGACAGTGCAGCAACAGTGAACTTCAACAGCCTTTGTATTAAAAAATCCTCAGAGTTACAGCGCAGTCCAGAAGAGATATCACCAACCCCGAATACATCTCACAGGGAGGTATTTATACAAAAAGAGTTACAAAATATCTTATGGAAAAATATCCCGCAATAACTTCATTCATCTAATTTACAGGAGAAGTAAATGAGAGAAATGAATGCAGAAGTAAATGTTGGTGTGATGGTTGTTCAGTTGGTTAGATATATTTGACTTTTTGAACTGAGTGAGTCGGCTGGTAGCTGTCCCTTTATTCTACGTTCCTGCATTGCTGTCACGGCCCTTTCATCTGTTCCTGATTGCACTTTAATGTGTTTTGTCGTGACTCCCTTCCTCTGTTGTTTTCATTTTTATGATCTATGGCATGTGCATCGAACTTGATTAAATGCAGATGATCAAAAAAGATAACTAAAATTACCTTTGTAAAACCTCTAACATGCTCTGCCACCATTGGTCTGTTGGCAACTGATGTCTTTGCATTTTTATTAATGTTTCATTTGCTTCAGTATACCTGTAGAAATTGGGCTGGACTTCAAAAAGATCTGTTATTTCATGTTCAATATAGAACAGATTTTCCAGTTTGTCATATAAGCTCTGTCCAGAGGGAGGTACTATGTCTTCTGAAGTGCTTGATGATGTTGTCATTTGATTGGCAACATATGTATTCACCCTATGAGCATATTGTTCATGTGTCAAAAGTCTCTGATTACTGGTTACCAAACTAGGTAGACCCTTTTGCTGTAAGACTGTAAACTTTTTTGTAAAGGCATTTATTTCTATCTACATTTCTTGGCACTTTCTCTCTAGATTCTGTATAAAATTCCTCATGGTCAGCACCATTTTCACTGTCAAAATAGTACCTGTTCTGTCCCTGATCTCCAAAACTGTTAGTTTTTCCCTAGTGTGAGTATTCAAAAAATGAATTAGTCTATTGGCTTGTTCAGGCATGTTTCCCAATGATGCTCTGGCCTTTTGAATCTCCACTTGGGCTATTTCTGTTAATTCAGTTTGCTCATAGATAGTCTGTATTGATCTCCATTGATCAGTGACGGACTGGCCAATCTTAGTTCACAAAATTGTTTTGATTTTTGATAGAGGTTTATGCAGAGCAAGATCTTTCTCCACGGATTTTACCTTATGTTCCAAGGCCTTTACCTCTCTTGTTTTTTATACCACAGTTATTTTAGATTTATCATAACTTACCTCTAACTTGGCCAGTTTTCTTTGGCTTCTTTTAGCTCTGCCATTTGGAGTTCTAACTCCTTTATTTCCTTCATCATCTCTTCCATGCCCATGCTGGTATCTGGGGCTGTTGTTGTTGCTGCCGCTGAAGCATCTGTGGCTGATGTACCTGTTGTTGATGTTGGGACAGTGGGAGGAATTGTTGCTGTGACTGTGGGGGGAGTAGTGGTAACTGTTGGAGTTATTTCAGGTGGCTGGGAGGTCGACTCTCCCTGCTTGGCTTGCAATGCTTTCTCCATGTCTTGCTCCGTTTCAGTTAGCTTTTGATTCATCTTTATCAGCAAATCCATCATGTCTTCTTCTGCCTTTTCTTCTGCAAGTTTTGTATTTTGTGGGTGCATGGTGACATGCAGCTTCAATTGCTTCCTAAGTGTAGCAATATCTTCTTCCTTTTTCTTTATCAGTGCTTTGATGCCCTTAGCATCCTCGGGATCATGTCCCAGCTCAATAATTATCTCTCCTAAGTTCTTTATTCTATTGTCTTTAGCTAAGGAAGATATCTTTTCTAAGTCCAATTGGGCAAATGTATTTCTTAATGAATCCTTCAATTGGTGGGCCAACATTGCCTTGTCTGCCAATGTAGCATAGATCATTTCACTAGTTTGTTTGTGCAGCTCGATCTGGTCCATCGGGTGTATATCTTTGGCAAGGACCTCTAGATTTGTTCTTATATAGTCAGCTGCTGATTGTGGTTGCTGAACTTTAGGTCTAAAATGACTTAAGATCATTTTATCCTCCTTAATGTCATATGCTGCCATTAGTCTTTGTTGTTTGGAGGGTGTCATTCTAAGAAATTGATCATAAAGCTATTGAATCAATGGCTCATTCTAGGCCTTAATGTCCATGAATGTTCTTTTAATATCAGATCGTTGCTCACTTTGTAGCCTTGAGGAGGAAACTTCCAAACCATGATACCTCTCCATTTCTTGCCTGTGAGAGTTGGTGGATGTCTGTTGGCTGGTTGCCCTCTCCTCTCTTGGGCTTTCTGTGATTTATTCAATAATTTCCTCTTTAGGTAGAGGATCCACTCTTTGCCTTTTTGCCTTTGGCTACTCTGTTGATCCACTTGTAGGTGTGGTCTCTTCTCTGTCCCTTTTCTTGTTTCTTTCCTCATTGACAGGAGTCTGTAATGCTGGTACCTCTGGTGCCTCTGTCTGTAGTGAAGGGGCTTGCCCTTGACCCTGTTCCTTTGATGTGGCAGGCTGATCTGCCATTGTGTGTTGCTCTGTATCCACCACCTCTTTACCCTTTGATATTCTAGCAGTTGGTGTAGTGCTTTCTTGGGCTGGTTGCTGTGAAGTTCCAACAGTTGATGTGCCTTCTCCGGTTTGTTGTGGCACGTTGAATGACACCTACCCAAAAGAATCAAGGTCAAGAGTCTTTTCAAGATTTTTCATATTTTGTTCCATTTTCTCTTCCTCGGTGAGTTGTTCAATTAGTGTGCCTTCTACCCACTCATCTCGGTTGGCAAATTGTTCTATTTCAGGGATCTTGCAATGTTCATAGGCTGACCTATATTTTATTTTTCTTGCATTGATAAAGCCATTTGGGTTATAGGGTACCCACAAAAAGCTCCTCTTTAATCTGAATTTTTCACCCAATATCTAGTCGGCCTCTTGCCATCCTTCTTTTTTGTTCATGATGTAGGGGCCTAACTGGTCTCTCAATTTCAATTGAGCTTTTTTCTTGGCACTATGAAAATGAGTAAAATCTGAATTGATAAATTGCCTAAAATATTCCAAGGCGAACATTCTCATTGGCACATATTTTGGCAGCTTGTAGGGGCACAACTCACAACCATATATCCTGATCTCAGTGTGATTTTGGTATAAGTACTAGTCACCTATTTTGTAGTTTTTGGAGAGCTGTAATATTTTCTGCATATCATAAGATAATCTAGGAGGAGGAACCCTCATCAGCAGAGAAGAGTCTGGGTAGAAAAACATGTCAATAAAGTCACAGTAAGAGTAAGGAGAGTTGTGGACTTCATGAAAGACTGAGGTCCAAAAAATTACAAGACCTCTTTTCTCCTTTAGAGTCCAATTTTCTAATGGGAAATTGGAAACTGTCTGGCTGATAATAGAGGAGCAGATGATAGATGTAGGATGAGTACTTGAAGACTCCCTCCCTATCTAGATTCAAGAGCTGGTCAGGGATGTTGTTGGCAATGAATTTAGCATAGTTGTTTTTGACAGCAGGGGGCTGCCCTAGAGTGAATATGGATAATAAGACTAGTGTAGTCTCATCAATATATTCACTTGTCTTGAACCCCAGAATATAAGATATCATATCAACAAGTAATTTACCCACTTCATTGAACAATGCATAGTGAAAAGGAGGTGGCTCTGTAGGCTGACAATTTGGTTTCATAAATACTTGGGCAATTCGAGCTATCTTTGAGCTGGGGAGTTTGGGACCTTCATCAAACAAGAATTTCATAGTAAGAGGAAACAGAAGCTGAGTTGCTTTGAAGTTTAGCATTTGATTTATGGAGTCAAGAGTTATATGAAAGAGGGTAGTTCCAGATGGAGTTTTGACTGCCCTTTGAGTTGGTTCATAGTTTCACAGCAGAGGTGAATTATCTCAGGGAAAATATTGACAGAGGGGAGGTAGTACATGGGTAAATTTGATTCCCATATCCCATAGAAATCATTTTTCTTTGGTAACTGTTTCTGAGTTCACGGAATGCTTGGAGATGGTTTCTGTCACCAACTAAGTCCTGGATTTGAAAATCCATATCAACTAAGGGCAGCCATTCCAATTCCTTGTGAGGTGCATTAAGAGGAGCTATATTGAGGGTTGCTGGAGCTTCCATGGCTCAATTCTGTGGTTTTGAAATTGGAATTTTGGGTTGGTGCGGGCAAAATAGGCAAGACCACAGCTCAGTGGACTTTTCTGCAGGAATTACACTGTGAAATTGGTTTGTATTTAGCATAGTGGACAAAATTTACATGGGTAGATGGAGTTTGTAGGATTTCTGGGCAAAAACGGGCAACAACAGTAGGTAAAAGAGGCAGTTTTTTTTGGTTTTCACAGAGAATTTGCAGGCCGGAACGAGCTTGAATTTAGCTCAGTGGGCGCATTTAGAGGGAGAGGGAGTTTGTAGGATTTCTGGTAAAAATTGGGCAAAACAGTAGTTACAATGTATAGTTTTGTAGGTATTTTGATGAATTTAACTCGAATTCTGGTGTTTTTTAGAGATTTTAGCAGAAGAAACCAAAAACACAGGGTTCGAGAACAAATGTAGGTAAATACCTGCTTTAATGGACTTCCTGTGTGAAATGCAGGTGGCAGACTAAGCTGGATGACCAATTTACTGGACAATTTGGCTTGAAAGCGGACTGCGTGGTTGAATGATTGATATTGGATGTGAATGGGCATGCATAGGTCGCACAGAGAAAACAAACAGAAATGAACGAAAATGATGTTTTCACGCCTTTTTGACAAAAAATTCGATTTTGGCGAGTTTTGGGGTGCTTTGGTCGGGTGACATCAGCATGACGCATCCTTTGTCGTGTAGTGGGGGTACGACAACTGACTTGGTGGTTACGTGGCACGCACGGTGGATGATATAGTGGTGAGGTAAGCATGACATGGTGCTGACGTGGAGGTGACGTCACAGGATGACGTCATCAAGGTTCATCGGGGGCAGTAAGCAGTATTCCCCGCACCGCCTTTGGGCCAGGGTGGTATTGGAGGGGGGGACTCCGATCACGCTGGGAAGTCGACACATGTCCTCTATACGGCGAAAATACCACCCATCCCTCAGACGCTATTGTTCGGTGATTGGGGGGGTTCCGATATCCATGTGGGCCGTCGGATCAATGGGCCATGATCTAACGGTTGGTGGAAAATGAACATGACAGGCGGCTATGGCACAGGGACCCAAGTTTAATTTAAATGCTTTGTAATGTTCCATGGGATATAAAACTTTGGTTATTGGGCTTTTAAAGGCGCAGTTATTTATTTAACCAAGTGTTAAATCTATTATGTGGTTTGTGTATGCGGAAGGGTTATTATAAGGTTCCAAGTGAACTAATAATTCCAGAAAAACTTCGATATATGGCTTTAATTGCGAGGGGTGGGGATATTTAGATTTTTCAGGGATATTTTGTGTATTTTATACAATAAGGGCAGGGAAAATTTATATAGGAACTATATAATAAGGTTAGAATGTTAATATGAAAGGTATGATGTTTAAGCAAAGAACTAAGTTTGAAAAGTGAAAACTTAGGCTATAGAGAGGGTCACAAGGAGAAAGCTTTTACACAAGAAATGTGGCTTCTTGGCTCATGAAGAAAACATTATTTTTCTGAAACTTTCACCTAAGATGGAGTGGTCTAGGGACTTTGAGCAGATCTCAATATCCTGGGGGGATGTTAGTAAGTGATTGCTGTGAGGGGAATGAGGGGAAGTTAGACATGCAACATCTGATTTGTCACCACATCTTGCCATGGGATTCATGATATTCATAAAAGATGAATTATATTAGAGAAGGAAGATCACTCTTGCAATGGCTTCTGCAACATCAAAACTACTTACCCATCCTATTATTCCTAACATTTTTTCTTCATTTTAACTAGGTGCATTTGAACTAGCAAACCCTGATTCTCTTCTTTTCTTTTAGCTGCCATCCTATCTAAATCTACCCTTATCTCTTCCAAGGGCCCAGATTAAACAGTTGGGCTCGTTTGTTTCTCTACCTATCTACTCATTTGCCAGGCTTGAACTGTTTGGACATACCTTTATTCTCTATTCTAAGACAAGTAAATTGAAATATGAACCTGGCCAAGATTAAGCTGCTTTGGCCATTCATGAACCATGATAAGAGTCAAGCAACTGTACATAGTGAAATTCTTCAAAATACGGAACCTTTGCAGCTTGGAAAGGATGAACATATTTGGCACTTCTCCAGTCAATCATGAAAAATGAAACCTATTGTTATAGGAACCTAACAGTGGCTCCACTTGGGGATGGCTTTTCCTGGTGAAAAGTCAAGAACAGCAGGTTAGATAGCCTTATGTACACCGCCTGCTACATTCCAAAATTTTCCTTTACTGTAACCAAACTGTACACAGTCCCTTGTAGAATATGCCCATCTCCTGATGATCTTATTCAACTATTTGCATTTCTGTTTTGGATACTTTTTGTTCTCATATTTACAGTTCCCAAGTGTCCTTTTTTCAATTTCTTATGGACTAAAAGTTGACACAAAAAGGTGGGGCAATTCTTTGACTTTTCCTCAAAATTTGCTGCATATTCCTTTCTATCTTATTGCTGTAATAAATTGCAGAAAGTAAACACTCTATGTACAAATTACAATGCTAATATTTTCAACAAACTGGATCAAAATAGTGCTTCAACATTCGGCCATTTATCGACCCATCATCTGCCTCCGTATTATCCAGGCTTTTCGAAAAGTAGGTGTTGTTTCCTTGTGTTGCCTGAATAGTATAAGGTCCCTTCCACAGGAAATCAAATTTTGCATGTTTTCCCCTATCTTCTCTTCTAGAATCCCACTTCAAAACTTTGTCTCCAATGTAGAAATCCTCTGCTTTGGTCCTTTTATCAAAGATCTTTTTAAGTTTCTCTTGTAGGACCTAAGATCTCTGATATACCTCCTATCTAGTTTTCTGTAAATGAGTTGTTTGATTAATCCTTCTCTGAATATCATTAGGTTCTGCCTGTATTTCTTGCAGCAACTTTATCATTGGGATTCCCAAAGAAGATGGTAATACTACCTCCATACCATAAACCGGCTCATAGGGACTTGTGCCAATGGATCTCTTAGTAGTCATTTTATCTGCCCATAGTGCATTGACAAGCTTTTTATGCCAGTTTTTCTTATTCTCCTCCAAGAATTTCTTAATGATATTGATCAGGCTTTTATTGGAGGATTCAACGAGGCCATTACCTTGAGGGTAATAGGTTGTGGAATGACCTAAAGTAATGTGGTACTTATGGAAAAAACTGATCATTTCTTGGACTATAATCTTCTTAGGACAGACAAACCTAGACAAGGTGTTGGTCTAAAAATTGCATGATTACTGAGTCATTGGCTTGCCTACAAGGAATGGCTTCTATCCACTTGGTAAAGTAGTTTGTGGCAGTAAGGATCCATTTCTGTTGGCCAGAGGATGAAGGGTATATTTCTTCAATGAAGTCTAAACCCCATTGTTGAAATGGTCTTTTAGTGGAAATGGGCTTGAGTGGTAGAGGCAACAACTTCTTCTTGCCTTCAAAGATTTGGCATTTGTGGCAAGAAGTTACATATTTATTTACATCAGAAAATAGGGTGGGCTAATAAAATCCAGCCCTTAGGATTTTATCAGCAGTTGATTTCCAATATAAATGTCCACCACAATCTCCTGCATGGAACTCTTTAAGTACTTTGTCAGTTTCTTCTTTGACTAGACAATTTAATAAAACACCTTCGTGATTTTTCCAAAAGAGAGCATGATCTAAAACACAGAATTTAGAAGCTTGCATTTTCAAAAATCTTTTCTTAGTTCTGGATAATCCTAGAGGAGCTTGCAGGTTTAATAATACAAAACATATGTCAGCATACCAGGGTGATTGTAAAAAGGCTTGATTGATCTGTGGAGTCACCATCTCTTGCTCATTATCTAGTTGATTTATGTCAAGGGCTTGAAAGTTGGTTTCAGTCATAAGTTTGGCTAATCCTTGTCCTTTTATCAGCTTGGTTGGTTTGATTTCAATGTCATATTCTAGTATAGTAGCTATCCACTTGCCCCTTTTGCCTTCAATTCCCTCTTGGGTTAGAATGTCTTTAACAACATTGTTGGGCACATAAGCAACCACATGAGAGTATAAGATGTAAACACTAAAGTCCTTAATGGCCTTTACAAGTGCATATGCTTGTTTCTCCATGATTTGATATTTGAGTGGAGCATCTCTAAGTGCCTTGCTAAAAATGGCTATGGGTTTTTCACATCCCTGGTCATCTTTTTGAGGCAAAACAACAGCAATTGTATGTTCTAATGCAAATGAGAATATGATAAAGTCTTTATCAAAATTCGGGCTTGTAAGGACTGGTGTTTGAGTCAAAGCTTTTTTGATTTCTTCAAAGGCTTGTTTAGCTTCTATTGTCCACTTAACCTTGGAATCTTTTTTCAGCATGTTGTTCAGCAATCTTATCAGCTTGGCCATATTTGGTATGAATCTTCTTAGAAAATTGATCTTCCCCAAAAAAGCTTGTAGTTCCTTAATGTTTCTAGGGTGAGGAACTTGCATAATAGCTTGTATTCCGTCCGGATCAATTCTAATGCCTTCTTTGGAGATGATATGGCCCAATAATTTTCCTTCTTCTAAGACAAACAATGATTTCTTGGGATTCAGTGATATACCATATTTTCTCCAGATTAAAAATACTTGTCTGAGGTGATCTAAGTGTTCTTGATATGATTTGGAGAATGATGTAAGGTCATCTAGGTAAATGACTAAAAAATCATGGATTTATTTAGCAAAAGCTATATCCATGGCTCTTTGAAAAGTTTCTCCCACATTCTTGAGTCCAAATGGCATTTTTACATATTTGAAGGTTCCCCAAGGGGTTGTAAAAGCAGTTTTGTCTTGATCATCAGGGTGCATTAGGATCTGATTGAAACTTGAGAATCCATCCAACAGTGAGATCCTTGAAGTACCCACTACCCTTTGTAGAATGTGATCCATTTTGGGTAAGGGGTAATTATCCTTTAAAAAGACTTTATTCAAATTTCTCAAATCGACACACAGCCTAATCTCCCCTGTTTTCTTTCTAGTGGGCACCAAATTTGAAACCCATTCTGAGAATCTGATGGGTGCAATAATTCCAGCCTCATACATCCTTTTGAATTCTTTCTCAATTAAAGGGAGGAGCACAGGGTTGACCCTCCTAAGTTTTTGCTTGAAAGGTTTTTTATTTTCTTTGAGAGGTATGGTGTGTTGAATGACAGAAGTGTCATAAGACTTTAGGTCCTCGTAGCTCCATGCAAAAACATCCTGAAATTCTTTAAACAACTCAACATATTTCAGCCTCTGGTCAGGAAGAAAATTTTTGGATAATTTTATCATTTTAGGATTTTCTGCAGTTCCTATATTACAGTCCTCAATTTCTGCATTTAATGGTTGTATTTTATGTTTCCTAGAAATGTTATTTAGTCAAAAATATCTTCGAAAGGAGTGAGGCCTGTAGGTAAAAAATTATCCTTCAAATTAATCACTTCACATTCTGCTCCAATAGCATCATCACGTTATTTTTCTTCAAGTTCCTGTAAATCTGTTTTAGCAAACTTTGTTGGACGTAGCATTTAGTTTGCTATTTCAGCAGAAATATGTGTTTCAATTGTGTCTGTTTGATCATTTTCACTTATGGTGCTTGTATCTATTTTTGTGCTGGAGAACTCTTCTTTGAGGGTCAGGAAATTATTGATTTGAATGTCACTGTCAAATACTTGCCAATTTTTTACATTATCAAGTACAACTGGCCTATGTTTAATTTCAACTGAGAATCGGTGATTAGGCTTGAATGGCAGTTTGCAAGTACTAGAAAAGTTTGTTAGACTGTGAGCATGCAAATTTTGATTCCTTGGAATTTTAGCAAGTTGAGATTCTAGGAAGATGTTGAGAATTTCAATTGTTGCACTTCTGTATGATCTCAGCCTAAGATCATTTGTGATAAAGTTACCTTTCATTTGTTGAATGATGAGATCAAAATCTCCCAAAATTGATATCCTAGTTGCACCTAGGCTTTTGATCACTTTGAGCCCAAACAGAAGGGCTTCATATTCGGCCATGTTATTAGTGCATCTGAAATTCAATCTATATGCATGTCCTTTAGCATGGTCATTCTTCATATTATGTATCCAAATTCCTACCCCTGCTCCCAGCTTATTGACAGATCCATCAAATTCCAAATACCATAGGATTTCTTGTTTAGAGCTATTATCAGGAATTTTCAAGATTTGTTTAGCAAACAGATTTGGATCTTCATTTTCTTTTGGTCTTTCTTATGTGGCTGCTACATGATTGTTCTCAGAGACTTCTTGAATCTGAACTGTGGATTTTTCATCTAGGAATTCATTCTTTCTTCAAGCCAAAATTTGAACATCAGTTGGGGTATGAATCTCAGTGTTGTACAAGATGAAAGAATCCATGTCTGAATGCATGGAATAAATGGGAAAGTTTTGGGGTTTGTCTTGGCTGCTGACCATGTACTTCATCAAATTTTCCCTATATAATCTCTTTGGCTGGCCAAAGACTGAGATGGTGGCATAGGACATGTCAAGTTGTAAAGATCCCTGAAGCTTGGCACCCCAAGATCTGGATAATAACATTCCATATTTGGGTGGGATATCAGCCACTACCACATCCATTAGAATTGTCTTGGCAGGGTATTGTACCAATGATACACACAGATCTTTAATTAATCATAGACATCTAACTTGGCTAGAATCAAATGAGAATAGGTCCTTGTATGGCCTAGTTATGTCTAGTTCTAATTTTTCCATCATAGATTTGGGCATTAAATTATGAGAGGCACCAGAATCAAACATTGCATTGTGAATTATCTTATCATGAATGTTTAAACTCACATAGAATGGAGGAACTCCTCCATCTACCGATTTTTCATTCGCTTCAGGGCCAAATATAAGTTCTGGTTGGTCATCAAGGACATTCACTGAATCTTTGTTTTCTGAAATTTGTAGTGATCTGCTGATTTGTTCTCTAAAATTTTCATGTTTAGCCAATTCAGACAGTGGAATGGGTATTTTTAACTTGCTTATTTCGGTCTCCAAATTGAAAGGTTTTTCTGTTTGTATTTTGACATTTCGGGCAGCAAGGTTTTCTTTTTCAACTGAGTTTTCTGTAACTAATTCTTTCACTGGAACATTATTATGAGCTGAAGTCAGTTTTACACCGTTTTCTAAAGGTTCCTCTATGATTTCCTCAAGAGGAAAAATAGGTGAAGGGTGCTGGTTTGATTTTTCTAGGTCTGAAATATCTTCAACTGTTGGACTGTTTGGATTGGAAATTGGTTTAGGAATAGTTTGTATATGATGATCCTTGGGTTTGGTTTTGGTAGGCTGTTTGATTGCTTTCTGCTTGGGATCATCAGGGACGTCTATTCTTCTACTCCTAAGATTGTATTTTTTATGTACTTCAGTTGTGTCATATCCTTCCTTAAAATCAAAAGACTCTCCTGATTGAATTTGGAACTGTTTGACATATTGAGTCTCTTGGTATTCTTGTGTTAGGAAAATTTGATGTTCACTATCTAGACCCATTAAGAAAATTTGGGTATCCTCTATTGGTTCACTAGACGTTGAGGCTTCAGAATAGTTTTCTTGGAATGGAGGTCTAATGTTTTGATCAGGGCCAACTTTTCCTATATTTGGATTTGGATTTTTTCTAAAGTTTGGATTTCTTGCATTATTGCTTGGTTGGCCCTCCCATGAAGGTTTTCTCTCAATAGTTTCCACTCTATCTCCAAGTTTTTCCATACCTTTAATGATGGCAACCATTTTTTGTTCAAACGCATTTGGTTCTTCCTTAAAAGTTGTTCTTCTTTCAGTTCTGGCCCTATTTCGTTTGGAAATGAGATTAGCTTCAACACTGACTGCTATACTCTGCATATCCTCTAAACTTCTGGGAGCTCTCTCTCTAAGTTGGGAGGCCATATCTGAATCAAATCCATCAGGGAATTTGATCAATGCCAGGTCTGGTGGAGGCTTGAGGTTCTGAGGGATAACATTGTATACATTATTAAATCTGGCACAGTAATCTTGGACACTTTCTTGTGGGCCTCTTTTCAGGTTCTCATATTCTGACAATATGTGTAGGGGATCCTTCTTCTTTTCCCATCTATTCAAGAAATTCTGATAAATGGCTTGTGGATTGGCAATTGTATTTGCAGGGAGGGCCCTAAACCAAGTATTAACATCACCAGTTAGGCTCTGGACAAAAATTTTCATTCTAACATCATCATCATCAATCTCATAATTTTCAAAATAGTCTATCATTTTCTTTGTATGTGTTGTGTTGTGTAGGTACCAGCACCATCAAAATAGGTGATTTTGCTTTGGTAATCCTGAGGCATAGCCCTTGGATTTGCAGGTAATTGCAAGGGAGCATATCGATTTGCCATATTTACAGGGATAAATGTTACAGCTGGAAGGACAGGGATAACAGTTGAAATATGTGTTGTAGATGAGAGGGTAGCAAAGATGGTTTGGAGGAATAATGGTGAACTAGGAGAAGCTACAGTGATAGGAGAAAGGGCTTGTGATTTTCCAGCAGTAAGTTGAGTTTGGATAGGTTTCTGCTGAGGAGTTTCAGGATTTGAATAAGCATAACTCTCTTGATTCTCTGGTTTTCTAAGGCTATTAGGGATCAAATTAGGATTGTCAAAAATAAGTGGGGGATTAGGATCTGGATTTGATCTAGTATACCAAACTTTCTTTTTTGGAGCCAACTTCTAAAAATATATTTTTGGTATTCTCTAGAAATATTTGAAGTTTTGACAATATTTTGAAGGAAGCTTTTGAAATAAGGCGTTGGGCTTTCCTCCAAGTATGTTTGAAACAAGGAAACTGATCAAATCTTTGAGACAATTGTTTAAAGCCTAAAACTAGACTGGAGGTAGACTAAAGTAGCTTTTATCTACTCCTGTGATTGCATAGCAAAAAACAGTTTCAAAGGCTACCTGGCCAACTTCAGGCTCCATCTGTAGCTTTAGAAAATAAACAGCAGTAACAAACAATCATTCAGGTCCCCAGTTGAGTCACCAATGATGGTGTGACTCAGGTTGTCCCCTAGGAAGATTCTAAGGAGGGGATACGGCCAAGGTAACCACAAACCAATCTTCTAGACATAGATTCTAGCCAATCTGCATCTAGAGAGGGCTCTCTCTTTAAAGTTTAGCTTGGTTTTGAGCTATTTTAGGCTAGTAATGATGTACATGGTTTTATTTTAAATTTGGATGGTGATCTTAGACAAAACTGGGATGCAAATCTAAATAGTTTATTCGATTGGGTAGATGGAGTCTGTGAGGATGAACTGCTGAGTGTGTTTTCTTTGGCAAAAGTTAATACTACAGAGCAAGATAATCAATCTTGGAACAATTTTATAATCTGGAAATAGATGGAATGAAAGCCAGTAGGTGAAGGGCAGTTAAGAATCCTTCATCATGTTGGTAGAGGGAAAATGTATGAGTATTATCAAGGAGCAGTAAATAATTCCTTGTTAATATTCAAAGTGAAATAATTAGTGGAAACAGGAGAAACTAAGAATTCTTGTTTATGCTAACTCTGCAGAAAACATAAGTAATAATAGAGATTGAACACAAAGTGTATTTAAACAAATTTTGGGCTATTCTTTTTCTCCATTACTAAGATTATGAAAACATATATGAAGTTTGTAGAAACAGAAAATACAAAACACAAGTTAGGAAAACTTACTGATCCATATAAAGACACAAGAATCCGGTAGCATGACCAAGAGCATCAAATCCACATTCATACGGTGCAACAACAGTGAACTTCAACAGCCTTTGTATTAAAATTCCTTAGAGTTACAGCGCAGTCCAGAAGAGATATCACCAACCCCGAATACATCTCACGAGGAGGTATTTATACAAAAAAGAGTTACAAAATATCTTATGGAAAAATATCCCACAATAACTTCATCCATCTACTTTTACAGGGAAATAAATGCCATTGGAAATAGGGAAAAATGAATGCAGAAGTAATTGTTGTTGTGCTGGTCACTTTAATTGATCAGATACGTTTGACTTTTACACCCAGTGAGTCGGTTGATAGTATTTCTTTTATTAGCTTTGCTGAGTTGCTGCCATGACCCTTTCATCTGTGCCTGATTCCACTTTAATGCATTTTCGCGTGAATTCCTTCCCCTGTTGTTTTCAATTTTTATGATATGTGGCACGTGCATTGAATTTGACTGAATGCAGATGATCAAAAAGAGAACTAAAACTACCTTGGTAAAACCTCTAACATACTCTGCTACCATTGGTCTATTGGCAACTGGTGCCTCTGTAGCTTTATCAATATTTCATCAGCTTCAGTATACCTGTAGAAATTGGGCTGGACTTCAAAAAGATGTGTTATTTCATGCTCAATATAGAAATTTTTTTCCAACTTGTCATATAAACTTTGTCCAGAGGGAGGTGCTATGTCTTCTAAGGTGCTTGATCATGCTGTGATATGATTGGCAACATATGTATTCACCCTGTGAGCATATTGTTCATGTGTCAACAGTCTCTGATTGCTGGTTAACAAAATGGGTAGACCCTTTTGTTGCAAGACTGTAAACTTTTATGTAAAAGCATTTATTTCCATCTTCATTTCTTGGCATTTTCTCTCTAGATTCTGTACAAAATTCCTCATGGTTAGCACCTTTTTAAATGTCAAAATTGTACCTGTTTTGTCCCTGATATCTAGAGCTGCTAGTTGTTCTTTGGTATGAGTATTCAAAAAATGAATTAGTCTATTGGCCTATTCGGGCATGTTTCCCAATGATGCTCTGGCATGTTTCCCAATGATGCTCTGGCCTTTTGAATCTCTACTTGGGCTATTTCTATCAATTCAATTTGCTCATAGATAGTTTTTATTGATCTCCATTGATTAGTGATGGACTGGCCAATCTTAGTCCACAAAATTGTTTTGATTTCTGTTAGAGGTATATGAAGAGCAAGATCTTTATCCAAATATTTTACCTTATGTTCCAAGGCCTTTACCTCTCTGGTTTTTTCTGCCATAGTTATTTTAGATTTATCATAGATCACCTCTAACTTGGCCAGCTTTTCTTTGGCTTCCTTTAGCTCTGCCATTTGGAGTTCTAATTCTTTTATTGCTTTCATCATCTCTTCCATGCTCATGCTAGCATCTGGGGCTATTGTTGTTGTTGATGCTGAAGCTGAGGTACCTGCTGTTGATGCTGGGACAGTGGGAGGGATTGCTGCTGCAACTATGGGAGGGGCAGTGGCAACTGTTGGAGCTACTTCAGGTGGCTGGGAGGTCGACTCTCCCTGCTTGGCTTGTAATGCTTTCTCCAATTCTTGCTTCGTTTCAGTTAGCCTTTGATTCATCTTTATCAGCAAATCCATCATGTCTTCTTCTGCCTTTTCGTGTGCAAGTTATGTAGTTTGTGGGTGCATATTAACAAGCAGCTTCAATTGCTTCCTAAGTGCAGCAATATCTTCTTCCTTTTTCTTTATCAGTGCTTTGATGCCCTTGGCATCCTTGGGATCATGTCCCAGCTCAATAATAATTTCTTCTAAGGTCTTTATTCTGTTGTCTTTTGCTAAAGAAGATATTTTTTCCAAATCCAATTGGGCAGATGTATTGCTTAATGAATCCTGCAATTTGTGAGCCAACATTTCCTTATCTGCCAATGTAGAGTAAACCATTTCACCCGTATTTTTGTGCAGCTCAATCTGGTCCATTGGGTGTATGTCTTTGGCAAGGACCTCTACATTTGTTCTTATATAGTCAGCTGCTAACTGTGGTTGCTGAACTTTAGGTCTAAAATGACTTAAGATCATTTTTTCCTCCTTAATGTCATATGCAGCCATTAGTCTTTGTTGTTTGGAGGGTGTCATTTTGAGAAATTGATCATAAAGTTGTAGTCTTCATGGCTCATTCTGGGCCTTAATGTCCATGAATGTTCTTTTAATGTCAGAACGCTGCTTACTTTACGGCCTTGAGGAGGAAACTTCCATGCTATGTTGCCTCTCCATTTCCTGCCTATGAGAGCTGGTGGATGTCTGTTGGCTGGTTGCCCTCTCCTCTCTTGGACTCTCAGTGACTTCTTCAACAATTTCCTCTTCAGGTAGAGGATCTACTCTTTGCCTTTTGGCCTCTAGCTGCTCCGCTGATCCACTTGCAGGTGTGGTCTCTTCTCTATCCCTTTTCTTGCTTCTTTCCACATTGAGAGGACTTTGTAATGCTGGTACTTCAGGTGCCTTTGTTTGCAGGGAAGGGGCTTGCCCTTGAGCCTGTTCCTTTGATGTTGTTGGTGGATTTGTCATCTTGTGCTGCTCTGAGTCCAGTACCTCTTTGCCCTTTGATGTTCTAGCAGTTGGTGTAGTGCTTTCTTGGGCCGGTTGCTGTGAAGTTCCAGCAGTTGATGTGCTTACCCTGGTTTGTTGTGGCACTTTGAATGCCACCTATTCAAAAGAATCTAAGTCAAGAGTCTTTTCAAGATTTTTCATATTTTGTTCCATTTTCTCTTCCTCAGTGAGCTGTTCAATTAGTGTGCCTTCTACCTACTCATCTCGGTTGGCAAATTGTTCTATTTCAGGGATCTTGCAATGTTCATAGGCTGACAGCCTATATTTTATTTTTCTTGCATTGATAAAGCCATTTGGGTCATAAGGTACCCATCAAAAGCTTCTTTTTAATATGAATTTTTCACCCAATATCTGATCAACATTTTTCCATCCTTCTTTTTTGTACATGACATAGGGCCTAATTGGTCTCTCAATTTCAACTGAGCCTTTTTCTTGGTGCTACGAAAATGAGTTAAATCTAAACTGATAAATTGTCTGAAATATTCCAAGGAAAATATTCTCATTGGCACATATTTTGGCAGCTTGTAAAGGCAGAGCTCACAGCCATATATCCTGATCTCAGTGTGATTCTGGTATAAGTACCATTCACCTATTTTGTAGCTTTTGGAGAGCTGTAGAATTTTCTGCATATCATAAGATAATCTAGGAGGAGGAGCCCTCATTAGTAGGGAAGAGGCTAGATATATAAACATGTCAATAAACTCACAATAAGAGTAAGGAGAGTTGTGAACTTCATGAAAGACTGAGGTCCAAAAAATCACAGACCTCTTTTCTCCTTTAGAATCCAATTTTATAATGGGAAATTGGAAACTGTCTAGCTGATAATACAGTAACAGATGATAGATATAGGATGAGTACTTGAAGATTCCCTCCCTGTCTAGATTCAAGAGTTGGGCATGGATCTTGTTGGCAATGAATTTAGCATAGTTGTATTTGACAGCAGGAGGCTACCCTGGAGTGAATATGGACAATAAAACTAACACAGTCTCATCAACATATTCACTTGTCTTGAATCCCAGAGTATAAGATATCATATCAACAAGTAATTTACCCACTTCATTGAACCATGCATAGTGAAAAGGAGGTGGCTCTGTAGGCTGACAATTTCGTTTCATAAATACTTGGGCAATTCGAGCTATCTCTGAGCTGGGGAGTTTGGGACCTTCATCAAACAAGAATTTCATAGTAAGAGGAAACAGAAGCTGAGTTGGTTTGAAGTTTAGGATTTGATTTATGGACTCAGGAGTTATATGAAAGAGGGTAGTTCCAGATGGAGTTTTGACTGCCCTTTGGGTTGGTTCATAGTTTTCACAGCAGAGGTGAATTATTTCAGGGAAAACATTGACAGAGGGGAGGTAGTACATGGGTAAATTTGATTCCCATATCCCATAGAAATCATTTTTGTTTAGGTAATTGTTCCTGAGTTCACAGAATGCTTGGAGATGGTTTTTGTCACCAACTAAGTCTTGGATTTGAAAATCCCGATCGACCAAAGGCAACCATTCCAATTCCTTGTGGGGTGCATTAAGAGGAGTAACATTCAGGGCCACTGGAGCCTCCATAATTCAACTATCTGTGATTTTGAAACTGTAATTCAGGTTTATGTGGGCAAAATAGGCAAAACCACAACACAATGGACTTTTCTGCGAGATTTACACGGTGAAATTGGTTTGTATTTAGCTCAGTGGGCGGAATTTACATGGGGAGACGAAGTTTGCGGGATTTCTTGGCAAAATGGGAAAAAAAGTAGTTACAGTGTGCAATTTTGCAGGTATTTGATGAGTTTAACTCAAATTCCGGCGTTTTTAGAGACTTAGCAGAAGAAACTGGAAAACACAGGGCTTTAGGAGCAGAACTCGGGTAAATACCTGTTTAATGGACATCCTGTGCAAGATTAGGTGGCAGACTGAGCTAAGGGGCCGAGCTGTGGAGTTGATTTCTCTGGGTGGTGGACTGTGTAGTGGAAATGTTGCTTTGAACGTGAAAAATCACGCAAAAGTTGAGCTGAAGAAACAAAGGAAAATGAACAAAAAACCGACATTTTACGCCTTTTTAACAAAAATTTGATTTTGGCGGGTTTTGGCATGCTTTGATTAGGTGACGTTAGCATGACGTGAATGCTTGTCGCGTAGCGGGTTGACGTGGCGGTGACACGGCGACAAAGGGGTGGTGATGTAAGTAGGCGACACGGCGGTAACATGGTGCTGACGTGGGTGCAACGTCAGCTGATGATGCAAGGGTGACGTCAGTAGGGAGGCAGCAGGGCAGTAAGCGGTATTCCCCGCACCGCCTTTGGGCCAGGGTGGTATTGGAGGGGGCGGGCTCCGATCACGCCAGGAAGTTGACACCTGTCTTCTGTACGGCGGAAATACCTCCCATCCCCCGGACACTATCGATCTATGATTGGAGGGGCCCTGATATCGCCGAGAGCTGTCGGATTTGCGTGCGATGATCGAACGGTGGGTAGCGAATGAAGTTGGTGGGTGGCTATGGCGCGGGTTCCACTGCATAAATCAACATTTTTATATGTTTTGCAGAGTATAAAACTTTGGTTATCGGGGTTATTATATGGTTTATGTTGGTAGCTTTGGTTATTTGTTTAACCAAATGCTAAACGAATCCCAATGGAGCGCGTGGAGGGTTGTTATTGGCCCCGGATGGACCAATAACTCCCAAAAAAATTAAAATATGGCCATAACTTTAACCGAGGGTAGGGATATTAAAGAATTTCAGGGTTTTAATGTATTTTTACATAGTATGGGAAAGGGGTTTTGTTAGGTATTTAATATAATAGGATTAGTATGTTAATATGTGTTTAGAAGGGAAGCGCTAAGTTGTAGAGTTAGGAACTTAGGCTTAGGGAAATGAGAGGTTTTTTGGTAGCAGAGTTGAATAGTTTAGGATTTAGGAGAAAATCAATATTTTACACAAGAAATGTGGCTTCTATTCCTAAGTAAAAACAGAGTTTTCACTTAGTCTTTTTCATGAAATGAAGTAAAGTAGGATTACTGAGCAGATCTCAGTGTCCTTGGAGGGAGGTTAGTGAGTGATTGATGGGAGAAGAATGAGGGGGAGTTAGACATGCAACATCTGATTTATCACCACACTTTGCCATGATATTTATGATATTCATAAGAGATGAATTATCTTTGAGAAAGAGGATCACTCATGCAACCACTTCTGCAACATCAAAACTACTTACCCATCCTATTACTACTAACATTTTTTCTTCATTTTCATTGGGTGCATTTGAACTAGAAAACCCTAATTCTCTTCTTTTCTTTTAGCTGCCATCCTATCTAAATCTACCCTTATCTCTACCAAGGGCCTAGATTAAATAGTTGGGCTCCTTTGCTTCTCTACCTATCTACTCATCTGCTAAGCTTGAACTGTTTGGACAGACCTTTATTCTCTATTCTAAGACAAGTAAATTGAAATATGAACCTGGCCAAGATTAAGCTGTTTGGCCATTCATGAACCATGATAAGAGTCAAGCAAATGTACATAGTGAAATTCTTCAAAATATGGAACCTTTGCAGCATGGAAAGGATGAACATATTTGGCACTTCTCCAGTCAATCATGAAAAATGAAACCTATTGGTATAGGAACCTAACAAAATGGATGATGGTTTGGATCAAGTTAGATGACCATTTCAGCTCTATTCCTACTCAAGGCATGCATGAACACTCTCAACAACACAAGGCTTTAAACCACTAATGCTCAATAGTTTATAGATTTTTATGGATAGATGGAGAATATTAACTGTATCAGCAAATTGCATAAATAAACATAAATGAATGACTAGCTATAAGCAGCAAAAGAGAATACTGACTATACTGGAAGATGCATATATGACCACATATGAATGGTTAGCTACAAGCAACAAAGAAGCTTGCAAATCTAAGTTATCAAAGCAAAGCTAAGATGACAATTATTTGGCCTTAAACACAAAGGAAGCTTGAACAAATTGTTCAAGTGCAAGCATAGAACAACAAAGAGAATGGATGTTGAACATATAATGGCAAAAGAGGCTTGTATTTCTAGAATGAAGATGAGAAGCTTGAAGGAACAAAGGAGGAATAATCTCCAAAAGTTGAACCTGTATTACATTTAGTTTTTAGCTATTTATAGCTCTTTACAATGATGTTGAGCCTTCTAAGGCTTTAGAGGTCCTAATCTACCCCTTTGTCTTGCTAACTATTTGATTCCCTCAAAAGGCAAGCATGGCTTGGAGGTTTTCCTCTTCTGACATAGGAATAACTGCATTCAGATATTTTGGGTAGTTGTTGCGCTGTCTGGGAGCTCTCTCATGCTAGAGATGCCTCACGATCATTCCGTTTATTTTGGCTGTGTCGTGTTGTGGCTCCACGATTGCTTTGGGTTGATTCAGTTGTGTTGCACTATTTATGCTCCCTAATCACTTTCCGACCTCTGTTATGTGGTGGAATGGATTTGTGGCTTTTGTTATCCTTTAAATGTTTTAACAATGACTATTTTTCTGTTAGACACATAAAAACACTACAACATTTAAAATCACGCCCAATTCTGATTCTTTCGGACTTCAGAAGTCCTCAAATATGATCTATGCATCTATTGGGTCTACCCTTAATCATTGTCGCCTGTTGAACATGGCCTACTCTCATATTTCCTTTGTATTTCTTTGAAATATGAAAATACACTGAGAACTATGAAAAATCGGTCTCGGCGGACTTCAAAAATTATGAATTTCCCTTCCTGGACCCTTTCGGGCTTCGGCTTCATCGCAATCGGCACTGCCCCAAGGTTCCTTTGTATATCATTGTATAACTAAATATATGATAAATTCATTAAAAAATGCTTGGGCACGGACTTGAAATCTTATATAATATCATTCATAAGGCCGTCGGGTCCAACATTATCTCATCGCCCTTATATATATGCAAAGGCCCTACCCCATGGTTTCCGCCGATAGCAATCTGACAATGTAACGTGGGCTGTCGATCCACGCACGCGATCAATGGTCCACGTTTAAACGTTGATCGCAGTCGCAACCTCCATATACCCTACGTTGATACTCCGTTGATACCTCCACTGATACTTCCATCGATGCGACCTGCCGATAGCGATCATTGGCAATCACTGATCGGCGGTGTCCATCTCTGATTGCCACTGCTTGGGACCGTCGATTTGCGATTTGCCGCTTAGGGTCGTTGATCGGCCAGATCTAACGACAATTGTGCATTATTGGGTTTTAAGCCTACGCTAAGGGTTTTTGACTGATGTTTAAGCATTTTAGCCTCCTAATAGTGATTTTTAGCCCTTCCAAGGGCTTTCCTCCCTTGCTTGTTTCGATCAACGGATGATCTTTGAGCACTTTTGAAGACTTAGGGAGTGCTTTGGAGCATACTTGGATCCAATTTTGGGCCTTTTGTCAATGAAGCTAACATTGACTCCTTATGGGGATGAAATCCTCCCTGTGAGGTTTCAAGAACCACAGATCAATGCCTTTCCTATATACAACAAGATCAAATCTTCCTCCTAGTGTTGCATTGGGCATGGAGTCTATTAAGCATGAACTAAAAACTTTGAAAACAACATATTTACAATACCAAGGCTTGAAAGCCTTAACTGAAATAAAGTTCGAAGAACATCCCATTGAATGGGCCATCAAAAACATATCCTTCCTTTGATGCATCCCTTTTGAGAAAACAGTCACCAAACTGAAAATTGACCCTTTTTACCTTTCCATGAAAGGTTTCTTTCTCTTGGTCAATGTGTATATCAACAAATTCATCAAAGAATTGCAAATGCTTATTGATTTGATCCTCTACTTCAAAAAGTTTGGAACACTTGACATTATCAGGCAGAGATGGTCTATATTTCACCTCCTCTTTGTATGCTTTCAGCCTTGGATGTTTTGATTGGGAGGTTTTGTACACCTGCTGAATGACAAGGTATGCTTCCCATTTTGTTGTGTCATTTGTTGACCTGAAAAGTTAATATGAGAGAGATCAATGCATTCTTGTGTGGGGGACACAAGGACTTCACCTGTTCCTGCAGCTCCCTCAGAGCAAGCCCCATTAAAGAACATGTCCCAAATCTATGGGCCTTCTTCCTCTGTGATCTGATAAAATGATTTTTCAAGCTGCGTAGAGGCCAACTGATAAGGCTTGGTAATGTCAAGACCGAGCTTATCCATGACAGCCTTGGGCATTGGATCATGGTTGGCTCCAGTGTCCAAAGGGAAATTGTGAAGGATTTCATCATAAATAGAGAAAGAAACATAGAATGACGGGGAGTTGTCTTCACAGTTTTCGATCATTGGGCTGAGAATAAAAGCTGGTTGGTCATCTTGCAGATTTACATAGTCAGTGGAAGCTTGGATGGTTTTAGGCTCAAGAGCCTCAGGGATAGATTCCTTGAAGGACTCATTCTTCACTAGTTCAATCAGGGGCATAGGTATTCTTGGCTTTTGGATTTCTGATTGAAAACTGAAAGAAGAATGGGACTTGTCAAGGCCTCTTAACTCTATGGCTGGAGCTTTGAGAATGATAGGATCAACTGTTGATTGCTTCTGCTTATTAGCTTGCTGTCCTGTAGGGACAACAACTTTATGAACAAGAGTTTCTTTGACATTATTCATCATAGACCTCAGATTATATTGGTGCTGATT